>JAMKQA010089746.1:0-20174 GCA_024699735.1 Posidonia australis
TGTCAACAGTAAGAAGGGAAGCATGGTCAGTAACTATTGCACAACGAGCATATTGCAAAGTAAGCTCGCAAGATGCATCTGATGGGTATATCGTAATGGGATTCTGAGGAGAAAATCCAGCCATGTTTTGCCGAGTAGGTTCCTAAAAAAATTTGCAGATGGCAATGGAGTGAGTCGCTGCTTTGCAACGATAACAGTGACCCGAAAATCTACATGCACTCTGCATATGACCCCTCAAACCACATTTGAAACAACGATTGTTATCTTTACAAAAGCGTACCAGAGGAGAATGCACCGATTTCCTCTTTTTCACCAACGTCCACCCAGGAGATACCACCTCAGGAGGATGTTCTGTTCCGGAGGGGGGAGAAGAAAGAAGAGCGGCAAACCGAGAGCCACTACCTATGTAGTTGGTATCGTCAGAAAAATTCTCAGAGGAAATCACTGTGGAATCTGACAGAATCGTTGTTGCAGTGGTTTCAGGCGGCAAAGTCGGCGTAATAAGATTATTAAAAGAGGAAGAGGCGCCTATTTGAAAATCGGGAGTAGAGACATAAATGCCAGAAAAGACCGACATGGAAGGTGGGGTGGGTAAAGGAAGCACGTCGTCTGACATACGTGTAGGGTCCTGATATCTAGGTGGACCCACCAAAACTTCTTTCGCCAGCGAAGTCACTAATTTATCAGAAGTATCATTATAATTATCCTCCAAATCCTCATTAAATCTTAAATGCGAGACAAAATTACTCTTAATGACCGGGGGGAGATACCGAGAATACCCCCAGACTGACCCCGAGGAGGCTGCAACGCCGTCCTTTGCCCAGTCAATACTCGAAAAGCACGAAACCCCCAAAACAGTACCCCCACGCTGCGATCCCACCGGCGGACGGAAGCTCGCCGGCAACGAAGGAAGAACAACAGGATCAAGATCAGAAAGACACAAATCGCCAGAACCAATATAACCAGAAGTACAATCACAAAGTCCCAAATTAGATCGTTCAAAGTCTAGATCATTATCCAAAACAATAAGAGCAAGCCAACACTTAGTAACATCGTAAAAATGCACCATGGAGACTATGTCGGAAGGGGCAAGCACACCGAAGCTCAGAAAACATCGATTCACCGAAAGATACCATATCGGTGACAGAGTTTTAGTAAAAAAACATGCAATCCACACAGATATACGAAGAGCATTTAGCGTCCGCATGAAAATAAACAGATGCACCAAATTCAATCACCAAAACCCCAGATCTGGACGATCGGGTAAGCACCTCAGTGGATCTACCCCTTCTGAGACCAGAAGGGAAAGGGGAATAAGAGTCCCACACAAATATAGCAGATCGGGGATCTAGGGAGGAAAAAGAGGAAGGCGCCTTCCACTTACGACTTCCCCGAGGCGGGGCCGTCGATGAGGAAGTGAGGAAAGAAGTTACCGGCCAACGGCAAGCTTTCACAGAGCTTGCAAATGGGATCTTGGCGGAGGAAGGAGCCTTTCTCGAGCAGAGGAAGTAAGGTGAAGGTGACACTGTTGTAGAGCGACGGTCCGCAGTGGACGCCATTGTAGATCGACGGCCCGTAGAAGACGCCATCACAGATCTAGGGCACTAGAGAGCGTTTTTTCGTGAGAGTGTTTTTTCGCGAGAGCGTTTTTTCCAAATGTGAGAAACTTTGTTTTTGTCAATTTTCTTTTTGGGCTGAACTATGCTCTTCAAAGCTATTTTTGAAGCACTATCTGTCATGCGGGGCATTTTCTGTCCACATAAGAATGCCAAGGATCTATGTGTAATTTTGCAAAACTATTAAAAGATTTTGCAATGCCACCTTTCTGGGCCAATTCTGTCAATGTTTCTTAATGTGGGGAACTTGCTGAGGGTCCTGCATGCTACAGGGACACTATCCTGACTTCGTGGATTTTTTGGAGTAGTTTCTTAGTTTTCTTGAGAAAACTGCACTTTAGTTCAAAACTGATGCAAAAGTTGCCCAGTATGTTGTATAATTTTCACATATTTGTGGGATCCATTGGAATTTACAACTATTGCAATCTAGTACTTGGCAGTTAGTTTCGTACATCAAAATTTTCAAAATGCCCTAATTCACATAAGTATAGAAAAATGAAATGAAATAATGTTCTTCATTTAAAATAAACACCCCTTCCTCAACGAGCCATCTCTCTCACTTCTCTGTGTCTTCACGTTTTCTTCTCCTCCTCTATCAACGACAATCGGCAACTAGGGCTCTGTGGTGGACAATGAGGCTTGGGCGGACGTCAAGCTGATGGTATACCCCTTCTCTCTTGCTCTTTGTTTTTTCCATTTATTCTTTCTCTCTAGGCTTCCTCCCTCTTCTCTGCCGAGTGGGGTGCCGGTTGCTTCTATCTGTCCAGTGTGATTCTCCATTTAGGGACGTCGGTGCCATGCTCGTAGAGGCAATGGGGTAGGCCGACGTCGTGGTTGGTAGTGTGACGAGACAAGGGTAGGTCTGCTATTGGCCAACAGTCTTGTTGACTTCTATGTCGTTACCTTGTCGACGAGGGCTGGTTAGCTGAGGCTGGCTATGCTATGCTATGCCTAAGTAGATTTCTTTCCTTTTTCTATAAAAAAATCACATGTGATGCTGCTTCTGCCAACCACAGAAAATACCACAAGAAACCACTGAATTTTTGTAAAAATATGTTGTTTATTTACCCATTATGTTAATGACTTGGCTGAAATATAACTGAATATTGTTAGAATGTTGCATAACTGGGATGCCATTTGATAACTTTGATTTTTTTCTACGTTTCTGTAATGCCCAAATTTGGCAAAATGCATGACAGCTGATAATTTTTAGGAATTTAGACTTGCTTGAATATGAATCGGTTCTTGTGACATGGTTCTGACATTTTTATTGATAAACATGAATGAACATGAATGAAATTGGCATCCTGAGTCACCCTTGGATATGCAATATGCAATATGCAATGTTAGTGTACTAATGCAGATGTAGTGTGAAGGGTTTCCCTAATTTTTACTAACATTACTCACACATATGCACGCATTAGTGACAACCAAAAATTTTGAGAAAATCTTTCAAAATCTTTACAAATCTATACAAGTCTTTTTTAAATTCTTTTGGAAATCCTTTCCAATCTTTTCTGGAAGTCTTTTCAAAATGCTTGGGGAAAACTGCCTACTCAAGGCAACCCTTTAAAATCTTTTGGAAAAACTCTTTTTTCCAAATTATTTAAAATTCCTTGCCAATTCACTTAAACCTTGAGAAAGCAAAAACAACACATTTCTTTTCTAAAATTCTTTTCTAAATCTATTCCCATCATAGAGAATCTCTTTTTGAAAAATCTATTCTTTATCAAAAACATTTCTTTTAATAAGCTTTTACTTAAAGCTTAAGACAATTTTTGCTAAACACATACCAAAAATGCATAAATCAAGTATTCAAAATCTTCTTGCAAAAATCTCAAAAATCTAACTCAAGGGTCTGATTCAACAGACCGAAATATTTCGATATGCCAAAATGCTCCAAATTTGAAAGTGGTCTAGGGCTCCGATTCGACACACTGAACATGTTCGGTATGCCAAAAAACTCTGATCAGTATACCAAACTCATTTAGTATATCGAATTAATCGTTTTTCTGAAAAACAATCAACTACCCTACACCACCACTCGTCGGACTTAGGACCTCTAGTGGACCCCTCTCCAGCACACTAAAACCAAAGCAACAATCTTGAAGTCCCACTAGGTTTCCAAGACTATAAGCCCAATCCAACTTAACCAGAACTCCCTGTTTTGGTGCCAAGGTGTAGGACACCTATTGGCTCGTGTCCCTCGGGAGCACAGCCAGATCAGTGCCAAATAGAACTAGGCAGTGCCACTAAAGGATACTTCCTGAGCACTACAACAAAATTAACTGACTCCAGGCTTAGGGACTACATCATGATCCCTAATGTTTTTTTCTAGATCATTAGGGAGGAGACTTATTACTTCTAAGTCATTTCGTCTTTTATGACCTCTATGTCTTAAATGGAATCTTGCTAGTTCTTTTTAGGCCATTCCTCAAGTCATTCTAATAATTATCCTAATCATTATTGTATTCATTATATTATTTCTCCAAGATTAATATGTATACACACTATATACATATACATACTAATCACACTTAAAACATCATTAAATAGATTCTATGCCTAATTCAGTAGATCGAAATCTACAAGTCGGCTGAATCAGTACTCTGATCTCAAACTAGGAGGCAAATTGGTATACCGAACCTATTTAGTATACCAGACAAGAATCTCATGCTAAAACTACTCATCTGAATTGTTATTCTCATTATTAAGGCATGCTATTATTTATCAAGTTTCCTTTTATCAATTAAGTCTCATAACTTAGCGTAAATACAACCACAGTGTTGAACGCTAGAGAGCTGGCGTTCAACGTTAAATGTTGGTATTCTAGATGTTTAACACTCTGACCACCCCCCCTACTGCACTATAATCAATTAATCCTAGTGTCCACTATATCAACTTGCCAAAAAGCTAATTACAAGGCTAGGTCACATGTAACAACTTCTACATGCATCAAAAACCAACTAAAAATCCACTAAGCTATCATGGCAAGAAAACACATAGGAACTCAATGCAGAGATGTAGAACGTTAGAGACTGGACGTTTAATGTTGAATGCACCAGCCCAGGCATTCAACGCACAGACAAAGCCCCTACACATAAGATCTTTCCCTAGAGCATACAATTCCCACTCAAACATCATGTAACCACTAAACAGGAGGGGAGGGGCACCCAACACACTAACTTACACTACTAACTCAACTACAAAACACTAAAAATTAATTCTAAAGGGGTGTGTACCTTGTTCTGAGACCCAACTCATGCAAGGCATCTCCCCCATGATCTAAAGCTTCTCTCCTTCATCCTCAGGCCAAGCTTGACATCTGAAATAGTCGGAGATCGCTGAAGCTCAACTGCCATGTCACAGCCACCAAAGAACCCATCTCTTCCTTCACTTTTTTCTTCCTCTCATCTTCCTCTCCCTCTTTCTCTCAAGGCACCCTCAATGATTTACCCAAAACTCACCCTTAGCTCCCCTTGGCTTCCCTAAGCCGAGGGAGGAGAAGAGAGGAGCGTCTCCTGACGTGCACCCCCTCCCCTACAAGAATAGGCAGCTTGATTTTTTACATGCATTTTCAAAACGTTGTACGCCTGCCTGACATACATTCAACATTAAACGCATGGATCTAGGTGTCCAATGTCTTAGGTATAGAAATCTCATGCAAGTGTTGAACGGTTTATATTTGGCATTTTACATTAAATGCCTTATTCTCATCATTCAACATAATAAAAAGGAAGAATTCATTATCTCTGGTGTTGAACACCTATAAACCAACATTTTATATTAAGCACCTCACTCCAAGCATCCAACAACTGAGAAATTCCAAATTAAATTTCTAGCTTAAATTGTTGCCTAAAATCTAGGATGTTACAAGATGAATCCCTTATTTGAGCATATTGATTGTGCATTAATATCAAAGTACCTAAGGGTATCACCCTTAGCACAAGATAAGGTGGAGATTTCATCACCCTTTTTTAGTGTAATGATCAAGATATGCAGTAGCATCTTGAGCTAGATATTTCATTGGAATTCTAGGATATTGGATGTTGAATCCCCTATGTTTAATGTAAAACACAACTCCAACAACATTCTACACCTGAATTAGTGTTTTCTAGCTTTCTTGATGTTAGACGCAAAGTGTGATCCATCTTATATTAAATGCTTGAAGGCACGCATTTAACACCTAGGATCTATGAGAGTCATGTGTGTATTGATCCCACATACTCCCTCTGCAGATTGTTACCGTGTACTGCTTCCACATTTTGCAAGTGTGTGTAACTAGTGTGGAAAATTTAGTATCCGAACCTAAAACTGTAGCAATATTTAAGTGGATCTAGTGTTGCAACTCGGATTGGATGATGTGCTGTGGTGTTTTTGAGGGTGAGATGGTGTGTGGACCCTCGTGAAGACCGTGAGAATTGATTTTGGGTCGCGGAGGTTTGTGGTGTGCTTTGGTGGCTAATCCCCACTTCCTCGAGCCACTTGAGCTAAAAGTGGTTGAGTGGTTGTAGTTTAGTGCTTGTGGCCTTGCACGCATGTGGTTTCCTCTACACTCCACAACTTCTGCAACACCTGCAACCTATATAGGGCAACTGTAGATTACCACCACGGCTTGTTACCACAGATGACAACTACAGTTTGCCAACGTGGGTTAGCTATGCATATAGCTTGTGCATTTTACTAAATAAGAATTCATAAATAATGCAAGCTCTTGCATTGAGAATTGTTTCTCGTTTGAGTGTAATTTCAATAAATTGGGATTTGATTACCTGTAATTATGCATATATTTATTAGGTAATCATGATCAAATGGTGTTTATCTCTTTTATTGTTTGTGTCTTCTCCCTAGCTCTCTATACTGTGTGGTATTTTGATGTATTGTGACCCATGAATGTGTGAGACCCTAGGAAAGAAAGAAACACAAAGAGAGTATAGTAGAATTCGTAACTCACACAACATGCCATTGTCATGTCTTAGACGTGCTGCTAGAAGAATTCGAGGTTAGAGTTCTTGTGACTGTGGTGGTTGCACTGCAAGGTCCACGGTTCGAGTCCCCAGGGTACCTAGACGTGGTGTTGATTAGATCAAGGTTGAAGTCCTTGGGTGCTCGGACACCAAGGAGCGTTAGTGGATGCACCCCGTGCGGTGATATATATAAATATACTTTTTAAGGGCTGAGTTCCTAGGACGGATAGACTCCTATACAGGGTAGTTTCCCACGACAGTATAGTAAGGACTGAGATTCAAGTTCCCGACAACTGCTTGTAGTTGGTCAGTTGATTGTGGCCAAGGTGACTTAATAGGTTTTTACGCTGGATGCATGTGTTATGGTTTTGAAATGGTTTTAGCAGTAGTTAGGCTTCCCAAAAATGCATAAAGTAATTTCAAAGATGCATGCGATTTAAAGAAAATAAAGAATATGATTTAAGAAAAGGATTTTCTAGTTGATTTATAGTTGTGCTTTTCTCTATGTATCTTCTGGGAGTTGGTGGTGGTAGCTCCAGTTTATGGTTTTGAAATCCTTAGTTTTGGTTTTTGGTATACGCGTACTGGGTGACAATGAATGTCACTCATGGGTATTTTTTATGGTTTTGTTGCATGTGTAGATTATGGAGTGCAGTTAAGTCTAGTACACATAATTGGAGTCACATAGCCACACACCACAAGTCTTAGGTAGAGTAAACTCTTGTAAATTTTACTGTATTTATTAGCTTATTAGTTTAATTTCCAATATTTATTTATTTAATATTTACTTTGAGTAATGTTGATGCTAGTATGTAGTGATAGGGTTTCTCCTATGTGGCCAGCACAGTGGGAGGTCGAGAGGACAAAATTCCAAAGCCTTCTCCCCTATTTTCCTCTTCTCGCCCTTTCCTCTTCTTCCCCTTCTTTCAAAAGAGGGAGACAGAGAGTGAGAGAGGCAGAGAGAGTGAGAGAGAGAGTGAGTGAGTGTGTGTGTGTCTGCGTGTGTGTGTGTGTGTCTCTGCGTGTGTGTGTGTGTGTGTCTGTGTGTGTGTGTGTGTATACCTTGTGTTGGCAAGGAGGAGGCAAGCTCTAGCTGTCGTCCCAGTGGCGAGGCTAGTCTGAAGAGATCATGTAGACTCGATGGGGAGTTAAAGGGTGTCGCTGTGCTTGGTGGTTGTCGGAAGTTGTCTATGAATGCTCTGTGTGCGATGGTAGAGGGTACACACCCCATAGACTTTCCTTCTTTATTACCCAAATTGATTGTGGGAGCATGACAATGTGGATTTTGTGGTAAGTGCTTGCTCGTGGTTTTGTTGAAGATTTTTGGAGAATTTATGAGGCTTTTAATGATTACGTTAATGGCTTGGGTGAATAGTAGTTTTTGACTTTGATTGATGTTTTATCGAGCTACATGCATTCGATTATTATGATTCTTGTCCCAAATAGTAGATCATCACTAGATCTACAATTTGGTATATTGTTTTTGATTTTTGGATGAATGTGATAAGATTGGTATTGTTTTCAAACTCACAGGTGAACAGTGCCTGTGCACAATACCCACGATCTTTTGATCGTGATTTCTTAGGATTCGTTTATTAGATCCTTGTGATTTTTGTTCCAAATTGTAGAACTCATCAAGATCTTTACTTTTGTATGTGGTTTGCAATTTTTGAGTGCATGTGCAAGGACCGTTAGTGATTCCCACCTCCGATGATTTGGTTGTGTTCCTACAGGCATCAAGCCTTGGTCTTTGGGGCCTTTCGTGTGTTGCAACCACAGGTTGCAACCGCGGATTACACCCACATACTAGGCTTGTGTTTTGGGCCCAATTTAGGCCCAGTTTATTGGATTCGGGCCTAATATTGATGGTTTAAATATTGTTAATTAATGTATTAATATTGTATTTAGTTTTAGGAATGTAGATGATTAGGGAAATCTTTAGGATGATTTTAGGAAATGCCTAAAATGAATTAGCAAGATCCTACATGTGCTATAGTTAGAATAAACGAACATAGAACTTAGACAAACTAAGTTCTCCCCTAAATGGTTTGGATGAACAATAGGGATCATAATTTACCTTAGGATTAGTTGTTGGCTTGGTTTTGGGTGTGGTACACTGAATGAAGTATTCAGTGGCACTGTTTAGGTGTTTGACACTGAACTAGCTGTATCTTGTATAATGATACAGGCTAGTAGGTGTCTTACACTTTGGCACCAAGACTTAGAGTTCTGGGTGTGTTTGATGTTTTGGGTTCGATCTTGTAAGTTAAATGGAACTTCAAGACCATGGTTTGATTCTTATATGGTATCTTCTAGGTGGATTTCATACCCAAATGGTGCCTTTGCTTCTATTCTGGGTGCTTGCTTGGCTTGTCGTCATGGTTTGAGCAAGGCACTCTAGAACTCAACCGCACCCAAAGTGTGGTTTATGGACCTAATAGAGGAGTTGTCTAGACTGTGCTTTGAGATGTAATTTAAATAATTTCGAAATGGTTTTCTAAAAGAGTTTTGCATAAGATATGAAAAGGTTTTTCAGGGACCAAGTGACTTAAGCTCTCGGTCGACTTTCAAGGACAAGTGATACCTCTAAAGTCATGAGATATTTGCTTAGGATGAGGTCCTAGTATTTTATGATTTTGAGGGATCAAAAGACCGATGCTCTCGGTCGACCTTCAAGGATGGGTGATACCCTTAGGGTCATGAGCCACTTAGGTTGAGATCCACATGGTTTTTTTAGTGCTTGTAGTTTGTGGTTTGAGGTGTTGGCTAGGACTGAGAGGCCGAGGTTGAAATCTGTGTGACCAAGAGACTGAGGATGAGGTCTAGTGAGGATGTAGAGAGGGCACACCCTATGGTGTTCTCCTAAGGGAAGACAGCTCGCCTAGGTGTAGGGCGAGCGACTTTCTTGATGTGTAATTAGCCTTTGGAGGGTCCTTCAGGTAGAGCAAGGTTGTGACGGACTTGTCCCTCCATAGGGTAGTTTGTTCGTGACAGTGCAGACATAAAGGTGACAACAGTAGACTGCTTGTGGCCAGTATCAATTTCTTAGTGTCAGGCAGCACGACACGTTGTTGTTGTTTATTTGTGGTGGTTGCAGCAGAGGGGTGTTGTGGCTTTTATTGTGCCCTAATTCAGGATATCAGACTCTAGTTTAAAGTAGACTATGGTTTTCGAAGTAGTGGATCTGTGTTTTGGTATTGCTTTTGCTATGGTATGTGTTCTGGATACTATAGAAAGTTTTCAGACACCGTTAGTTGTCTAATCTACATAGAGTGTGTGTGGGGTCAGACTGTGAGCTTTGGTGTGGGTTGGACTTAACTTGATAAGAGTAGCCATTTCAAGTATGCATAAAGGATTTTGAAAGAACATGCATATAGTTTTGAAAAGAAAATAGAAAAGTGAATTTAAAGGCATGTTTTAAAGGTTTTGCTACTTACTGGGCAATAATAAGTTGTCTTGTTATGGTATTGCAACATCCATGTGAGATGCCTAAGTTTTCGGTGTTCTTGGCGTAGTTACGCCTATTTCCTCTGCGAGCTAGTTGAGTGGTTTGGTGTCTTTAGGTGGGGTGTGTATTCGGTGACTATTTTGACTGGTCACTCATGTGTGCTTTTTTTTTGGTATTTTTCCCAAGTGTAGGATTAGCAGCTATTCTATTAGTGCACATAGAAAGGAGTCACGTTGCCACACATCAAAGATTGTAGGTAAGTAAGTATTTAGTTGTTTTAGTTAATTTAGTTGTTTATTTCCTATTGATTATGTTTGGATTTAGCCTTTAGTGTTAATAATTAATAGAAGATGAAAAATGTAGTTAAGTTTGAGAGATAACGACTAGGGGTCATTACACTAAACCCACAAACAACATAAGAGAACATAAAGTATTAACTCAAGCCTAAGTTAAATTCAAGTAGACATTCGCCCCTAAAATTCGAGCTTCATAGGACAATCGAGCCTAAAGGTGAATCAAATTTAAAATTCTTTTCCTACATGGTGCCTAGAGAAGTGATTCATAAGGTTAAACATTAAAAGGCAAGTGGTTATTTAATTAGGTTCGTTGCTCAAGCATAGGAAGCTTCCCTGTAACGACCCAAATTTGGAAGTGGTATTTTGGCTAGATATTTAATGTAGAATTCAGGTGTGTTGGGCATTGGAAGCCCTAGCATCCAACGTTAGACACGTTCTCGATAGCGTCCTACACTTAGATTGTGGATTTCTAACCTTCGGGATGTTTCATGATTGTGGTGCTGTGTTGACCCTCGTGAAAGTTTTGAGGGTTTGTTCTAGGCTTAGAGGTTCTTTGGCATGTAGTGGTGGCCGATCTCTATTTGTACAAACCACGTGGACAAGGAGTGATCGCATGGTTTGGTTTCGTTCTTCCCTTCCTTCCTTATTGGGCCCCACCCCACCTTTTCCTCCATCCCCTCCTTACTTCTTCTCCTCCTTAAATTAAGTGAGAGAGAGAAAGACACAGGAGAGGGAGGGAGGGAGAGAAAGAGTGAGGGAGATGAGAGAGCTGAGAGGGAGAGATGGTCGATGAGAGGAGCTTGCCGTCGCCACTGTCGCATCACTGTTGCTGTCGGGAGGAGGAGGAGGAGGAGACACGAAGCTTGTTGTGGAGGAGGTGTGCTGTCGTTCACTGCTCGTCTCCGCCATGCCTTCAGCGACAAGTACATGCCCCATAGGTTCTCTTTTTAGTTCTAAACTAGATTCCTAAGTGCATGATAGTGTGTGAATAATTGTAGATATTTTCTAAGAAATTTTTTGTGCATTATGGGCCATTTATGGCTATAGTTATGATTTGGGGTGAATAGTATCCTTGTGTGGTTTTCTTGTGATTTCATGAGATCCGCCCAATGGATCTTTGTGTTTCTTATCCCGAGTGGAAGATCTCCTCGAGATCTTCATTTTGAAATATTGTTTGTGCGGTTGGTGTGGTATTTTTAGGAATTAGTTTTTGGGTCCCGTTTTGGGATGTCCTGTAATCGCTTGGTTCGTTATAACGATTTGATTTGGCAAGCCGATTTTGCGATCAATGTTGATTTAACCCCCTGGTTCGATTGACCGATGCAATTCGATCTAGCAAACCAGACCTAGACTCTTTGCTTAGGTATTTTTATGTTTTGATATATATATATTTAAGATAAGTAGGGCCTTTAATCTTTCAACTAGTAGATTTGAATCTTATGGTGGATCTAATGAAAAAGGTGGTTGTAGTAACTACCTCCATATTTAATGGAATTTTTTTAAATTATTGTCAATAAAATTATAGTTACTGAGATAAAGATGAATGGTTGAGATTAAGGGTCCTACTTTTCTTAAGTAAAGTAGTGCCCTATCTGATCATCATTACTATATATATATATATATATATATGTACACATTTATATGTAGTAATGCTGATCAGGTAGGGTCCTGCCAAACTTAAGAAAAGTAGGACCCTTAATCTCAACCATCAATCTTCATCTCAGTAACTACCATTTTAATGACAATAATTTAAAGAAATTCCATTAAATAAGGAATTTCTTTAAATGTTGTGCACGTGATGCGAAACATGCCATGTCAAGCAGGTAGAGCCGAGGACAAGCCACCAGCACTCAATGCTGTGAAAGGCATGCTAAGCACCCAATGTGGGGGGTGTAGTGTTGGATGTGACGATGTAGTGAATGCAATGAAACGTTACACACGTGATGTGAAACATGCTGTATCGAGTAGGCAGAATCAAGGACAAGTCATTAGCACTCAATGCTGCGAAAGGCATGCTAAGCATCCTGTGCAGGGTGCAATGCTGGATGTGATGATGATGCAGTGAATGCAAATGAAATGTTATGCACGTGATGCAAAAAATGCCGTGTTAAGCAGGCGAAGCCAAGGACAAGTCACCAACACTCAATGCTGCAAAAGGCATGCTGAGCACCTTGTGTAGGGTGCAGTGCTAGGTACGGAAAGGGCATGATGTTGTGATGCTACATGGAGATGTCCAAGTAATGTTGATGTTATGAGTATGCAATGTGGTGTGATGTGATACAATAAAATGCAGTGCCTAAATGATAACATGCAATGATATGCCATGGATTGTAGTGTAGGTGCATGTAATGATATGGGGTGGATGCAATGAAATGCGATGGTATGTTATGCTTATGTGTGGTCATGCGATGACATGAGATGAAATGAAATGCTGTATCTACACTAGGGGCATGATAAGTTGACGGACTCATCACCGGATAGTTAGGACTATCAGCCTGAAAAGCTGAGGGGCATGGCAAGGATTGACGAGCTTGTCGATCGGATAGTTAGGGCTATCAGTTTGAAAAGTGGCATGGCAAGTACAAAACCAACCTACCGAAAGATGAGGCATGATAGATAGACCAGTGAGTATATCAGTCAAGAGAGGGAGGAGACGGGAATACCATGCTCAAAGGCGCAGTAGAGGTCCAAAGATGATCCCATAGTACTTAGGGATGTCTTCCCAAGAAAGGTGAATTTATACCAAAGGGTAGCCTTGATGCCCCTAGTATCAAAAGGGAGAGATAGCAGACTAGTGAGCCTACTGATCAAGAAAACTAGAATGAGAATACCACACCCGAAGGTGTGTTAGAGGTCTGAAGATGATCCTGTGGTAGTTAGGGTTGTCAGCCTAAGAAAGACGAATTGATACCAAAGGGCAGCCTAGATGCCCCTGGTATCAAAAGGAAGAGATAGTAGACTAGCGAGCCTGTAGATCAAGAGAACGGGAATGGGAATACCACACTCAAAAATGTGGCAGAGATTCGAAGACAATTCTATGGCAATTAGGGTTGCCAACCCAAGAAAGGTGAATTGATATTATGACCATGCCTACTCGGGGATCCGGCCGGAGTCGCTCTAGAGGGAGGAGGCCACGGCCATGCCAAGATGGCGAAGGCGCAAGATAGAATAAAACGAAAAGAGAATGGAGTCGCCACCTAGTCTTTTAAGGGAAAGATGAGGAAAACCACAAACAAACCACAAAAGATGAATGCATGAGATGCAAATGTGAAGGTCATATGTCTACTAACTAGAGGATAGGTAAGTATTCCTATTACGCACAGGGAAGGTGTTAGGCACCCTCGTACACCTAAAGAAACACAATCTTTCTAGTCTAATTTTCTTGCTAAAGGTTGGATGAATGCTTCCTAAGCCTAGATTATGCTCCAATCACACTAATATGAATGCTAAGTCAAGACTAGATGGATGTGCAAAAAATGCGAAGAAATCCACACAAAATGATGAAATCACAAATTATGACACGACATAGAAAATCGCATGAAATGATGAGGTTTCTGGCAAGAAAGGTTCGAAAAATTATACAGACATCAAGAGAATCAAAAATACGACCATCTCAAATCGTCAGAATCACAGAAAACATTGCGGAAATCAAAACAAAAAAACTGCAAAGAAGTCCATGCAAAACAGGTAAACTATGACATGTAAAGAAATTCACATAAAATGACGGTGTTTTTGGAAAGAATGCTCTAGAAAACTACACCGACATCAAGAGCGTCAAAAATGTAATAGACCCAAATAATTAGAATCGTGGAAAACATCACGGAAACCCGAACGGAAAAATTGCAAAGAAATCCACGTAAAACAGGCAAACAGTGACATGTGAAGAAAATCACATAAAATGACGGTGTTTTTGGAAAGAATGCTCAGGAAAATCATATCGAAATCAAGAAGGTCAAAAGTGGGACCAACCCAAGTCATCAGAATCATAGAAAAGGTCGGGAAAATCAAAAAAGGAAAATAATCCGTGATAGGGACAATGTGGGTCTTTCGGTTAATGTACGCCCTCGGACGATGAAATCCAAATCAAATCGAAAAAGTTCAAAATGTAGGAGTAAAGGAAATTAAATCAAATGTTGGGTGAGGGACTTCGAAAACAAAATGAAGAAAAATCCACAAAAGAAACACATGAGATGCAAGCTTACTTAAAAAGGGTGGACTAATACGCAAATGTAATAAAAACTATGCAAAATGCATGAATGTGTACCTAATTGTGTAAAAGGTGCTGAGGAATGACTTAGACAAATATTATGCATGACTGAGTGCAAAAACTAACATGCATATGAATGAATTGGTGGCACAGGGGCAATTCGATCCTTTCTATGGCCAGATGTGATAAATGTCTGTATGTGGATGATGCATGGTCTAAGATATGCCAAATTGTATGCAAATGTCATGAAAATGTTATTTTCAAGAAAACATGCAAAGGACAAGGTCTTAAAAACAATAAAATGATGTAAACACAATATGGGATAAGTATAAGGACCAAAACGTAAAATTCACAAAAAAAAAAAGTGAAAACCTAGGTTAAAATACATTCAGTGACTTCTATCCTAGTGTGTAGATGATGGATCAAAGGAAAATGTGGCACTGAGATGTGTGAGAATTGCACTTTAGTAATTTCCTGAAAAATCAGGACTAATGTGCAAAATTCACAAAAAGGGGAAAATCATTGTTAAAATGTGCTCGGAAAGTTTTATCTTAATGTTAGGATGAAGGATTTAAAGAAAATGTGGCACTATGATGTGACATGTGTAAAAATTGCACTTTTGGTAATTTCTTGAAAATTTAGGGTCTATTGTGCAAAATTCACACATAAAGTGCAAATCTAACTAAAATGTGAAATCAGATATTCATTTATATTGCAAACATGGTTTTTTGATGAAAACTCTATTCAAGTAGTGATTTACAAGCACATGTAATCAATAAATGTGAAACATACCAAAATGTGATTTAAAATACAATTAAAACCATAATTAATGATTTTAAAAAAAATTCAAGGGTCTAGGTGTAAGTGTTCATGCCTAGAAAACATTATGAAATGAGTTCATGGGTTGACATGCAAATTTCAAGTCCAAAATGTAATAGAAATCAAGTTTTTACATGATCAGTGTAATTATGGATAACTTTAGGGTTATGGATGCAAATTTTACAAAGAAAATTCATTTTTTAAAAGCTCTAGATGCATGATGCAAATGTTCAGGACTTAATTGAAAATAAAACCTAATCTCAGGGGCATAAATGTGAGAGAACAAGAATTTATAAGACTGAAGATAGAATGAAAATTAAACAAGGTAAAAATATGCAATTTCTACAAGAATAACGAAAGAAATAAAAGGTTATTTGAAACGACAAGGACTTAAACATAAAGAAAAGGACCGAGATGAAACAATTTAAGGACCTAACTATAAAATCCAAAAACTAATTGGACCTAACTTAAAACAACTATCCTTCGAAGTTCACCAAAAGGCCACTGACGTTCCCACTCCAGCGCGACCTCCGACGACGACCCAGCGGTGGTGCAGCGACTAGAGGTCTCCAAAGACAGCCTAGGAGGCTAGAGGGAGGCACAACCGAGCTTTCCAAAGTGGTGGGCAAGACTGGGGAGGTCTGAAATGCCTCCCCCACCACTGGATTCGGCGAGTGGCTGTCAACGCTGGAGAAAACAACGGTGGAGTGGCTAGCGACGTTCTAGAGACAGGGAGGCTGAGGTGCAGGTCAAAGGAGCATCGGAGCGGCACGCAAAGGGTCCTAGTGGTGATGGTGGGATTCGGGGTGGTCTAAGGTGTGCCTCCCACCTCTAACACTGGTGACGGGAGTTGCAGCGGTGAGGGCTCCGCTCCAGTGGTTGCTGAGGAGGCATGGCGAGATAAGGAGGTTCTTGGCGGCAAGACAAGTCTTCTGGAGGCTATCACAAGCAGTGGGAGCGTTCGAAGGCGCAAGGGGCTTCACGACGGCGGTCGACGGTGTGGAGCGATGGTGTCAGCACTATCAAGCACGAGAGGCCTGAGGGTACTCTCCTAAGTGATGGGAACTCAGGGAGGGGGAGAGGCCCATGGGGCCTCACCCTGACCCAGGATGCAAAGGGCCTCGCCGGTGGTGGTGAACCCACCACCGAAGGGAAGGATGACGGTGCAGGGCGGAGGTCTCCGGCGACACACGGTCTAGGAGGCTATAAATGGGCTAGACAGAGCTAAAGGGCGATGGTTCAAGGCCAAAAAAAAAGAAGGAACAAAAAAGGAGTTACCTGAGTGGGGTCTCCGTCCCCTCCGACAAGCAACGGCGGCACTCTCTGGGTGACTACTTCGGCTACGATGCTGAGGTTGCTAGGGCTGTAAAAGGCTGGAGGAAGTTCTCCTGAAAGTGGGGAATCACTAGGTTGAATCTGGATGTGGGTAAAATGGTTGGGCTTCTCCCTCTAGTTTCGTGGGTGTTTCCATCCATCTGCAACTCCGGTGATCGTGGTCCCTCCTCTTTAGTCCATTCCGGTGGTTTCTCACGCTCTAAAAAGAGGTGGAAGATGGGGTTCAGTTCGTGGATCGTGGCTGAAGGCGGTTAGTGTTACGTGAGGAAGGAGGGATGGAGAGAGTGGGTGTAGTTGAGATCGTCGAAAATATTTGGATGTCACCGACAGTGAGGGTTGGTCGCCGAAACTAATTTTCTAATTCCCTAAGTTTGTGATTGATGAATGGATATGGGAGCTGTGGGCTGGATTAGGGCCTACGAGTGGGCTGTTGGGTTTTAAGGTTTTTTAGGTTTTTGTTTTTTAGGTTTTATGAGATTTTAGGGTTATTTGTTTTAGGTTTTTAATTAGGTTTATGATTTTAATTAATTTCTGATTTTGTGATTTAAGGTTTAATTAATTTGTTTCAAATTAGGATTTTAATTATTTTAGGTTTTTTGGATTTTAGATTTTAATTAGGATTTTGATTTTAATTAGGGTTTTTGGGTTTTAATTAAGCGTTTTTTAGTTTAATTAGGGTTTTTGTGTTTTAATTAGAATTTTGAGTTTAATTTAGAGGTTTTAGATTTTAATTAGGGTTTTTAGTTTAATTATGGTTTTTGGATTTTAATTAGAGTTTTGAGTTTAAATTAGGGTTTTGAACTTAATTAAGTGATTTTAAATTAGGGTTTTTAGGGTTTTAATTACTTTTTTTTAAGTTAGGGCCGGTTTTGGGTTTTAATTACTTAAATGTTTTGGGAATTAGGGTTTTTGGATTTTAATTAGGATTTTG
Source organism: Posidonia australis (assembly GCA_024699735.1). NCBI lineage: Eukaryota > Viridiplantae > Streptophyta > Magnoliopsida > Alismatales > Posidoniaceae > Posidonia > Posidonia australis. The sequence continues at coordinate 17,620 of JAMKQA010089746.1, forward strand.
GGTTTGGTTTTTGATTTGATTACTTTTATATTTAGGTTTAATTAATTTTACTTGATTTAATTGGAGATTTAATTTGAATTTTGATTTAATTGGCTTTACTTGGGGTTCAATTTTGATTTTGGTTTAATTGTTTTGCTTGATTTTTGTATGAATTAGGGTTTCTTTTTTATTAGATTCAATTTTAATGGATTTTGTTGAATTTTGCTTGATTAGGGTTTTTACTTAATTAATTTGGATTTTAAGTGGATTTTATTTAATTTTGGTTTTAATTAGGGTTTTCACTTAATTAATTTGGGTTTTAAGTAGATTTAAGAGGATTTTATTTAATTTTAGTTTTAATTGGGGTTTTTATTTGATTAATTTGGATTTTAAAAGTTTTAAAAGAATTTTGTTTGGTTTTGATTCTTAATTATTGGTTTTCGCTTGAATTAGGTCAGAGTGGCTTAAGCTGGTTGTGGGTTTAGGATTTTGGTGGAGCTAGGGTTTTGGTGAAGGTGGTCACAACCAGAGCATCTTTCTAGAGAAGTTTGCTGTCAAGTAACTGCAAAATCGAGGTGTCTACAAATACCCCTCCCTGAGCGAGATCGAGGGAATCGAGACCAATGTTTGGGTTGACAAGACACCTCGCATGAGTCTGTGGGAGAGTGGTACTTGCTGTGAGGCCGTGAATCATTTATTCAATGGATGCACCGAAAAGTCATGACTCGTGGTCCATGCATGATGTTGATGCAAAGGATGACCCTGATGCTGGGTGATGCATGAGGGCGATGCTGATGCAAATGATGATGCTGGTGACGAGCAGGTAGCCTGTCAGTTCATGAAGGGGAGCGCGAGGGATTTCCCGACTCGTACCAAGGGATGGCTGGACAAGACTGTCGGGCTTGCCGCACGACAGGGGGGAACCTAGCGAATGACAGACCTTTCGATCCGAAAGGATGCATGGCAAGATATCGAACTTGCCGATCAAGGATAGACTGATGAAGGATGTCAACTGGATAGTTTAGGGGTATCGGCCCGCTCCTAACAGTGTGATGGTTGTCAGCCAGATAGTTAGGGTTATCAACCCGCTCCTGACAATATGACGGCAGTCAACTGGATAGTTTGGGGTATTAGTCCGCTGATGAGACGGACTCGTTGCCAGATAGTTAGGGTTATCAGCCCGCTCCTGACAGTGTGACGGTTGTCGACTAGATAATTTGGAGTATCAACCCGCTCTTGACAATATGACAGTCGTCAATTGGATAGTTCGAGGTATCAGCCCAGTCCTGACAATATGACGGTCGTCAAACGGATAGTTCGGGGTATCAGCCTAGATAATGGGGATGACAGTGTAAATGAGGAATCAGCAAAGAGGTGACACCAAGATTTGTTCGTCCGGAGCAAATCTGAGATCGGACCAATTTAGACTCCGCCCGGTAGTCTAGAAGAAAACAGAGAAGTAGCCTTGGTTTCGTCTGTCAAGATCAGAACTCTAAGACAAGAGGGTGGCACCAAGATTCATCCATCCAGATTGTATCTAATGGGATGGGACCATCTAGAGTACGTCTGGTAGTCTAGAAGAAGATGAAAAAGGTAGCCTCTATTCCATCTATTAGGATTGGAATTCAAAGGCAAAAGTGTGGCACCGAGATTCATCCATCCGAATCGAACCTGGGATGGGACCATCTAGACTCCATCCGATAGTCTAGAAGAAGATGGAAAAGGTAGCCTTGATTCCGCCTATTAGGATCGGAATTCAAAGGTAAGAGGTGGCAAAAGTCTGGGATGGGTTCGTTTGTCCAAGATTAGGCGCCAAAACAATATTCTCAACTATTTGCTAGGCACGCCCTAGTGCCAAGTCAACAGGCAGAAGAAGGCAATAGTTTGAATCAACCAAGCACATGCTGCAACCATGGCAATTCCAGCTTCAAATCAACCATAAGCATCCAATCAAACTGATATAAGTGTTTTAATGAACCTACTATAGCAATCGAATACAATGCAGTGATTATACTGTTTCAGCAAATAGCACAACATGAATAGCAAGAATCTGCATCATCCCTGGATCTCTTAGAGCCTCTAGCTTTGGTAAACAGTGTATGGCTTGGAGCTGCTCCACAGATCGGCCAGGTATCTTCCATTTTGGCTTCATAATCAGCTGAACAACCCTTCCCTATTATGACTGTGAGACTATCCGATCGTATGAAGCTATTAAACAGGCACGATAGCTCCTTAGTTATGGCATAAGTGCTCAAAGGTTACTCCTGAAACCGAGCTGGCATTAGCCCTTGAACGAAGGAATCCTGTTGGTATTCGAACTGCCGCATAACTTAAATTGGATGATACTCAACACCACCAGTTAGCCCCGGTAGGATGATAAGCTACATGTCGGTAGTATTGAAGAAAGGCTTGAAATTATGAGTTGTCGAAGGAATGATGCGCCAAGTCACCTTGTCTTTTGTCAAACTCTCTAGTCACTCATATTCCTTGCAAACTGATGTAAGGGTGCAAGTAGACATGGAAATCGGGCCGGGCCGGGCTGGCCCGGCCCATGGAACTGGTGGCCCGCCCGGGCC
>JAMKQA010089747.1:0-25580 GCA_024699735.1 Posidonia australis
TTTTGCACGTTCGTTTAGTCATGTCACATCCATACACATTAGCATGATTAGAGCATGATCCAGGTTTAGCAAACATTCATCAACCTTTAGCAAGCATTTGGACTAGAAAGACCGAGTTTCTCGGGCGTACGAGGGTGCCTAACACCTTCCTCGTGCGTAATAGGAATCCTTACCCATCCTCTGGTTGCCTTCCCATTTGCATCCCATGCATTCATCCTTTTGTGGTTTTCCTCGTCTTTCCCTTAAAAGACTAGGTGGTGACTCATTTCCGTTTTCTTTTCTTTTTCTTTTATCCTATCCTTGAGCCTTTGCCATCCTGGAATGGCTGTGGTCGTCTCCTCCCCACCCCTCCCTCGGGTTGGGCATGGTCACAAATATTTTGCATTTTATCTTTATTTTTTGGCATTATCATGAATTAAATATAAGCTATAACAATAAAATGTGATAACTTATCATAAAATCTCATTTTTGGTAAAAAATAAAGATACGTGATCTTAATTATCAAGTCATCCAAATTTCTGGAATTGTTTGGAATTATTTGGCATTTATAATGATTTATATGATATACATAGATATTTAAATATTAGAAAATTATAGAAATTATAATAATAATGGGAAAATCATAATAACATTTATAAATAGCCCAAATATTATATTAAAGCCTAAAATGACAAAATATGTGGAGAAAAAGCTCCAAGATTCACGTCGCCTGTTCTTATGGCGACGAGACTCGTTACCTCTCAATGTGGCAACTAGACTTGTTTCTTTTCAATGTGGGAACTAGACTAGTCGCCTTTCAATGTGGCAACTAGTCTTGTTGCCTCTCGAAGTGGCAACTTCCAGATCTTTTGCATTTTAGCCCTTGTCTTTTTTCTTAATCTACAAAGATGCATTAAAAACCCTGAAAAATATAGAAATTCCATGGGTAAATCTAAAAGAAGGTTAAAGCTCCTTAGCCATGTGATCTAGGGTGCCTCAAGGGTTCCTATCCTAGGTGAACTCTAGGAAATGTGAAGATGGGATATCTACAGCTACAAGCTGTGAAGGTGCTGCTGGTTGGTTGGCTTACTTCTAGTTGGCTGGGTGATGTGAGAGAAGAGAGGAGGAGCAAGGCTACTGTTTCAGAGATGGTGTAGGGCTACTATTACATCAAGAGGGAAGGCGGAGAGATGGGGAAATGGAGACATGGAGTTGGCTATTTCTCCCCACCTTCCTTTGCTAGGTATCGTTGGAAGTTTTTATGTCCTCAAGAATATTGGCTGGGAGTCCAAAAGCCAAGGCATCCAAGGGTCTCTACCTCTCACGTGATGGATGCATGTGTGGTTGGAAGGTCAAGAGGCTACATGGAGAAAATGCATGCAATGGCTTGAGGTTGGGGGTCTAAATCATTGGGTTGAAATGGCATGCAATGACATGTAATGGCTACATGAAATGCATGCAATGGCTATGTGAAATGCAGGCAATGGCTACGTGAATGCAAGCTTGTAATGACTAAGTGAATAATATGCATGCAATGGCTATGTGGATAATATGCATGCATGTAATGGTTATGTGAATAATATGCATGCAATGGCTATGTGGATAATATGCATGCATGTAATGGTTATGTGAATAATATGCATGCAATGGCTACATGAAGAAATGCATGCAAAGGCTTGGTTAAGTGGGTTTTAATTGGCAAAATTGAGATGAATGTGATTTTAGGCTCAGGGACAAGCATATGATGGTCCAAGTGCACTAACAAGGTGCGAGAGTGCCAACATCCATCAGATAAACTAGCAGGCAGGCACTCTAAGAAAAGGGTAGTGCACCACCTAGGCGACCACAAAGCTACTCCCACAAAGTGCACCTTGTATAGGTCTAGGCCTGTTTTGGTTGGATGGATCATGAAATGGACTTTGGGCCAGTGTTCAGTGATCGATTTATGGTATTGGGTAGGTTTTGGTGATGAGGTAGATTCTAGTGTTGGGAAATGCCTCATCACAACCATAGTGAGCTCCTCCGAAGAAATCCACTAACAAGTAGTTGCAAATCGGGGTGTCTACGAGGTATTAGAACCTAGGCTCAGAAGAATGCAAAAGGTTGTTATGGTGGCATGAGTGGCACACATGCAAATGAATGCTCTAGTATGCACTCTCTCACAATCTATGTGTATCCTAAGTAAGTTGTCTATACTAGACTCTCTCATGGATAAGATGGTCTCCCACTGTAGGTTGAAAGTATAAGTCCCCATCCTAAATCCTTACCAATGTTTAGGTGATGAACAAGTCATGCGTTGGGAGCTTCAACCCTACCCAAACATGGGTTGTACTCACTAGTAACTCTTACACGACCCCAACTAAGGGGCTGGCTGGCCACTCGTCCCATGCCAAAGCTGTGGAGCATGAAAACCAAGACTATCCATCTTAGACTAAACAAGAAGACTCGAGTGATTAGAAGATGCATACTCCTTTATGATTATTCATGCATAGATGCTTGGTATCTTTTACTTGCATTTTTAGATTAAGTTAGGGGAAAAGTGTGAGTATGTCTCTAGTTTTACCTAGGCTTTCTTCTTACTTGCAATTTTTTAGATTAAAGCAAGGGGAGTAAGCATGTATCTAATTTTCCCTGGGATGGCAAGTGCAGAAGGGGAAAGAAACAACAAAACTTGGCATAAAAATATTATACATCATCCAAAAGGCATGAGCATGTCATGTACTTGTGTCAGCCCTAATTGGGCCCATACGGGCCCACAAGGCCCACATAGGTCCATTAAACCCATTTGGTCCATTTGGGCCCACCTAAACCCATTTGGGCCCATGGGGGTCCACAAGGCCCACATGGGCCCATTAAGCCCGATTTAAGCCCAAAGCCCATAAAGGTCAACAATTTAGCTCTTTTTTTCCTTTCAACCCAACATTTTTCATCCTCACCATATACATTAAACCATTACATCATTTAATCCAAATTTTGCCAAAAACATAGCCACTTCACTGAACCTTTTTTTCCCTTCACCAAACTCTCACGAATCAGCCCATGGATGGTTCCTCCATTCAGATGTGATCACTTTGGCTCGTGCTCCATCAATGCAGCATGAACCTAGGCAACCAGAACCGTTGGATGGCTCGCCGGAGAAGCCAGGATCGTCGTCCATCTCTGTCGGCGAGCAAGGGAGCAGACCAGAGCACGTGGGGGACAGCCGTTCGCTGTCTGCTGATTGGCATAACGACGATTGAAGGTGGTTATCCCAGTTGGTTATGTGTCGCGCGACTGGCCAGAGAATTTGTTGGGTTCCGGTGGTCTATAAAAGGAGGAGAAGAGCCAGAGAAGAGCACGGAGGAAATCAGATGACACAGACCTTGAGAGCACTCGAGAGTTGAGAATTAAGAGTGAGAAGGAGAGGAGCAGAGCTAGAGCCGTCGCGGAGAAGGAGACCAGCCACTTCCAGAGCTCCGGTGAGGTTTCTCCAGTCAGGTACCCCTTCTGATCTCACCTAATTCTCTGTTTTCCGATCCTCCAGACCTCCTCCTCTCTTCCTGGGCCATTTTCAAGGGATCCAGAGCGATCCCTTGGCCAGCGGCGCTCAGTCGTACCCCACCGTCGCCGCACTCCATCGATTGACGGGGGGGGCAATCTAGGAAGTCTCTTGGACCCCCGAGCTTTCATTCCTCCTCCTCTGGTCTTCCCGGAGCTCGCCTGCTCCTCGCATTGCTGCTCCGCCTCTCCTAGTAGCCCGCACGACGCCCGCCGAAATGGCGCTTTGATCCCATAGTCGCTGGAGAAGATGACGGGATCCAGAGCAGCCTCCAGCCTCCCGCGCCCCTTCGACGTTCCAAGAACCATCCATGGCGTCTCGCAAGCACCTCGGGGCCCTCGGAATCACTTCTCGACCGTTGCATCATCCGAGCAACGTCGCTTGCAAGAGGAAACCGCGGCGGCGACGACCCGGCCACCACCTCACGTCGCCAACCTCCGCCTCGCTCCGGAAGAATCCTCGCAGCATCCCGCAGCCACCAGGAGCCTGGACTGCCGCTCCTCCGCCTCTGGAGGTCTCCTCCTTCCTTAGTGCCGTCGCTGGAGTCCCGCTTCGGCTTCGATGGATCTCTCTCTTTCTTTCCCCTCTTGCTTCCTATGGAGTCTGATCTAAGATCAGACCTCTAGAGGCCCCCTTCTGGTTTCCTCTGATGGTCGTCGGCGGCGGAGCTCCGTCGCCATCCCCGTCGTTCTTTTATTTCTTTTATTAAGCTTTTAAAAAACTTTTTAAAATAAAATCCAGAGATTATGCTTTTCTTGCAAATAGGTCCTTTTGGAATTACTTTTTGGTCCTTTTATTACATTTAGTCCTTCCATCATTTTTCTAAAATATTTCGAATAATGTTTTAATTGAAAATATTACATGTTTTACCCCAAACATTTAAAATAATATTTTCTAAGTTTAAAACTTTAATAAAAGCCCTCCAGAGTTTATAAAATGTATTTTGCTTCAAGAAAATTGCATTGATAGCCCTGGATTTGCTTGAAATGTTTCTGACAGTTCATTTTATTGTAAAAATTGCATGGAAAATCCAAGATTTTCATACAAACTTTCTAACAGTTCATTTTTACAGTAAAAATTGCATATAAGCCCTTGTATTCTCAAAATGTTTATGAATACTCATTTTGCTGGTTTATTTGCATTTAAGCCCCTGCATATTTCAAAAACTCTCTCGATAGTTGTTTTTGTTGGTTAAATTGCATTTTACCCTTCACACTTCCCTGAAACTTTCCCAAAAGCTTGTTTTTATTGGACAAATTGCATTTTATCGCTCACACTTCTCTAAAACTTTTCCAGAAACATGTTTTTATTGGACAAATTCCATTTAGGCCCCTATGTTTTACAGAAAGACTTCCAAAAGGTTTATTTTGCTGTGAAACTGCATAAAACTCCCTGAATTTGTTTTTAAAACTTTTCTGGAGCATGTTTTCTCTGGGTAAATTGCACTTTAACCCTCTATTTTTACTAAAATTCTTTTGGATGCTTTTTCTACTGGGTAATTTGCAGTTTAGCCCTTCTACTTCATTGATTTTACTCTGTTTGTCTGTTTTCAAAGGTAAAATGACCATTTTGCCCCTGAAACTTCCTGGATCATTTTAAAGACATTTTCTTGCATTTTTACCCTCATTTTCTACAAAATTGATTTGCATGCATACATTAGTGGGTAAATTGCATTCAGACCCCTAGAGAACTTTACTTGACTAGGGAGGCACATTTGACCCTAGATTTCTTCATACTTGCATGGAATGTGTTTTCCTATGTATTTTTGATGATTTGGGCTTCCAAACTTCAATTTTCCTCAGAATTTGGGCATTTTGCACAAAACCCCATAGACTTCTCACATTTGCATTCACACTTGCATTTTGCATGACTTTTCACATCTTTTTGCATGGATTTTCCAATCATTTCTTCCCAATTTTGCATATGTTTTCCGAGCTTGATTCCGGCTTGGTTTTCTCCCCGTTTTCCAGATTTTCCTTGGTTTTCTGTGGTTTCACTTGTTTTGGTTTTCCATCGCCCGAGGGCATATAGTAAAAGGCTTACATAGTCGACGTGGTCTCGAAATGAGGATTATTTTCTCCTTTTTATTTTCTCGGATTTATCCCAATTTTCGCTATTTTATGAGACGCTTTCCGAGAATTTCATGATTTTCACGATTTTCCTCATCGCCTAAGGGCGTACAGTAAAGCGGCATTCACAATGCCGATATTTGACCCTCGGATTAACTTTTTCCCTTGATTCCTTTTCTTTGCTTTGATTTGGCATGTTTTTAGTCATCTTCATGCATGAGCATATAGAATAAGAAAGCATACATTCATTAGACCATTGATAGTAGGAAACCTAGAAAGATCGAGTTTTCTCGATCGCATAGGGGTGCCTAACCCCTTCCCCATGCGTAACCAGAATACTTACCCTTTCTCTGGCCCGCATTTATCTTGCATTATCCATTAGGCATGGATCACACATGCATTATACATTTTGTTTTGTTTCGTGATTTTCTTGTGTTTTTTGGTTTCCCTCGTCTTTCCATTAAAAGACTAGGTGGCGACTCCTTTCCTTATCCTTTTGTCTTCCCTTGATGTTTCCGGGTCTTATCTCTTCTTCCAAATTCACCATTTTCGCCGTGACAGTATCAGATCTCCTCGTGTGTTTCCGCACACGGAGTAGGTGGAGAGCCGCGCCAGGGTTCCATCGGCATGGTGACAACACCTCTTTAACCCTCTTGGTAATCTAGTATGGTCCGATATATCTTGGGCTCAACTTGCCTTTCTTACCGAACTGCATCACACCCTCGGTTGGTGACACCTTCAGGAATACGAAGTCTCCTACATTGAATTCTAGAGGTCTTCGCCTCCTATCAGCATAGCTCTTCTGTCGGCTTTGGGCAGACAACAACCTCTTCCTGATCAGATCCACCTTGCCCTCGTACTGTTGTACGATCTCAGGCCCAAATAACTGTCTCTCACCCACCTCACTTCAATTAGTGGGTGTCCTGCAAGGTCTGCCATACAATGCCTCATATGGAGCCATACTAATACTGGCGTGGTAACGGTTGTTATATGCGAACTCAATTGAAGGTAAGTGATCCTCCCAGTTACCACCAAAGTCCAAGGTATAGGCCCTCAGCATGTCCTCTAGTGTCTGGATGGTCCTCTCTGTCTGGCCATTCGTCTAGGGGTGGAAGGTAGTGCTAAAATTCAGCACAGTGCCAAAAGCCTCCTATAGAGCTCTCTAGAATCTCGATGTAAACCATGTGTCTTTGTCAAACACAATAGACACTAGGACACCATGTAATCTCACAATTTCAGCCACATACAACTCTGCCAGTTTTGCCAAAGGAAGATTCACTCTCATTGGCAAGAAATGTGCCGATTTTGAAAGGCGATCTACTCTCACCCAAATCGTATCATTCTTTCTTCGGGTTCGTGGCAAACCCATCACAAAGTCCATCAACACATTTTCCCACTTTCACACTGGAACTTCCAGAGGTTTCAAAGTCCCACCGGGCTTCTGGTGTTCTATTTTCACCATCTAGTAGGTTGCACAGTTCACCACATACTCAGCAATCTTCCTTTTCATCCCAGGCCAGCAGAAGTTCCTCTTCAGGTCTTTATACATCTTGGTGCTTCCTGGATGGATAGTGTATCTAGAGCGGTGGGCTTCATCCAACAAACTATTCTTGATTTCCTTTATTTGAGGCACATATAATCTCAGATCATACCACAACCCACCGTCTACCCCAACTGAATAATGAGGGGCATTAACAGCTTCCAATTTCCTTCAGATATCAGAAACAAAAGAATCATATTGCTGAGCTGTAACAATCGCCTCAATCATCTTTGGGCGAACAGACAAATTAGCCAACACCATTCTGGCAGTTCCCTGAGATTGTCTCTGTGGTTTGCACTCCACTAGTCCTTCTAACAATTTCCATTCATGGATCATCAGACTAGCCATGACATGAGTGTGCCTGCTCAGAGCATCTGCAACCACATTTGCTTTCCCTAGGTGGTACGACAAACTGAAATCATAGTCCTTAATGTACTCCACCTAGCGCCTTTGTCTCAGGTTCAAATCCTTTTGAGTAAAGATATACTTCAGACTCTTATGATCTATGTACACCTCAAATTGTTCACCATATAAATAATGCCTCCAAATCTTTAAGGCGAACACAACAGTTTCCATCTCTAAGTCATGGGTGGGCTAATTCTTCTCATGATCTTTTAACTAGCACGAGGCATATGCCACCACCCGACTATGCTGCATCAGCACACACCCGAAACCAGTTCCATAGGCATCACTGTAGACCGTGAAATCGCCACTCCTAGATGGTAAAGTTAAAACTGGGGCTGATACCAGACGAGCCTTCTACTCATTGAAGCTCTTCTCGCACTGCTAATCACAGGCAAAGTGCACTTCCTTTCTACTCAGTCTGGTTAATGGTGCAGCAATCTTGGAGAAATCTTGTATGAATCTCCTGTAATATCTTACTAGTCCGAGAAAACTTCTAATCTCAGTTACTATCTTCGGTCTTGCCCAACTGCTCATAGCCTCCACTTTGGCTGGATCTACGTTGATGCCTTTCCTGAAATAATGTGACCAAGGAAAGACACCTCTTCCAGCCAAAACTCGCACTTGGAGAACTTGGCATAAAACTGATGCTACCTTAGCGTCTTCAATACGATCCTCAAATGCCTTTAATGGGGTTGAACATCCGGAGAATACACTAGAACATCATCCACAAAGATGACCACAAACTTATCCAAATAGGGCTTGAACACCCTGTTCATCAGGTTCATAAAAGCAGCCAGAACATTCGTCAACCCGAATGGCATAACCAAAAACTCATAGTGTCTGTAATGGGTGCGAAAGGTTTGTTTTCTGCACATCTAGCTCACTAATCCTCAACTGATGGTATCCTGATCTCAGATCTATCTTGGAAAACACCGATGCTCCCTGCAGTTGGTCAAACAAATTGTCGACCCTGGGTAGTGGATACTTGTTCTTTATAGTAATCTAGTTCAACATCTAGTAGTCTATACAGAGCCGAAGTAAACCATCATTCTACTTAACAAACAGAACCGGTGCTCCCTAAGGTGAGACACTGGGACGAATGAATCCCTTATCCATCAGTTCTAATAGCTGATTCCGGAGTTCCATTAATTCCATAGGTGCCATTCTGTATGGAGCCTTGGAAATAGGACCTGATCCTAGCACCAGATCAATCACAAACTTCACTTCCCTATGCGGTGGCATTCTAGGCAATTCCTCTAGAAAAACATCGAGATAATCCTGCAACACTGGCAAGTCCTGAATCTCAAACATAGGTGATGTAGAAACTGTCACACAGGTTAAATAGCCCACACTGCCCCTTGCCAAATGATGATAGGCCTTGAGAGCAGAAATCACTTTTCTAGGTTCACCCGGTCTGGCGCCTAGTACCATACACCAGTCTTGGCCTGGACACTCTGCTAGAACTCTTCTCTTGGCGCAATCTATCACGGTTGAATGTTGTACCAGCTAATCCATACCCAAGATAACATCATAATCTTGCATGTCCATTTGGATCAAACTGGCCTGATGTCATAGATAGCAACAGGTCCAGTCCAGTAGATGCTACTCTAGCCCAACCATCCAACCACCGTGGCCTGATAGCACTGGTGGGATGCATAGGTAGGATGTGCGGAAAGGTCATGGACTAATTAGTGAAGGCTTAATTTGTCCTTTCACTTACTGGACCACCAATCCACCTCTTCTCATTGGATGGCATTGATCTACATGTTCTCCCTAGACTTCCTAGATAATCAAGCCCATCTACCTAATCCTATTCCCCATCAAGTCTCACCTTGATTTAATCTAAACCACTCCCCTTAATCAACTTTTCAAATCAACAAACCACCTACCTTCCTTCCCTATCAATAACCAGCACCCACGTCCAATGACTCTTTCTCTTGGCTCGTCGGACTCTCAAGACTCTCAACTCTATGTACCGGCTATCCTTGAGCACAACAACCAATTCCGGCCACCTTCACACCACTTTCCGGCCATCATACGTCTACCAGTAGATAGCTATAGTTTCCTTTCATCCTTGCGACCACCACACTGTGCTAGAGCACACATTACCCTTCTAATAGAGCCTCCCCTCTCGCTGAAGCCTCCCATATGTCCATTGGCCCATCGCCTATCTAACCATCTTCCATTGCCTGTTGTAATTGCCACCATTCCTCCATTACATCCAAGCCACCCATGCACCTCACCAACCCCTACATCTTACCACTGAGCTCTCCACCAACATCACCGCATCCCTCTAGACCCACCTCCGTAGCTGTTGTGCCCTAGCCACTGGAGAAATGCTGTAGCAAGCTACCGTTGGAAGGGACAACCAGCAAAACTCCATAGGTAAACCTCTCTTGCTATAGCTTTTTGTTGTTATTTTTTCCAATGTTACATTGCATCCTCGGTATGTTTCCTTGTGTATATTCTGTGCATTTATGTCCTCAACCTTGCATCCACTACATTTGCATTGCCGGTGATGGGTTTTGTGGGTTCACAATGGTTGACGCCCTGTGAGCTTCTCCACTCCCTACCTCGGCATATTGTGAGCTTCCACTCTCTTCACCCAACCACCCTGGATGCTTGCTCGATGTTCCATGCCACTTGTATGGCCAACTGAACTCTTGAGCTCCAATGAGATGCAGTGAGGATGACGGAAGCACCACACTATTTTCCCATGCATCCAATCTGCATTCATTAGCATCCATGCATTCCTCCTTCATCCCCTTGAACCCCTAGAAGCCATGGGTTACACCGCTAGAGCCTCTAATTGGACTCCATAATTGATCTCACTAGTGAAACCCTATTTCCGACATGGAAGATTGGTGGAGATATCCATGTGATCCTGCCAACCACTATAGATCCAGGTATGTTCCCCTGCATGCCTTCTAGCTTCCCATGCATCGAGCATCCATCATTCATCAATGCACTTGCATCTGGAGCAATGACAAGTTTGCCGCCCTATTTCATCTCCAATAGTCACATACCGAATGTGTAGAAGAAAGGCACAGATAGCCTGCATGGGATGCCCAGTTCAAAACAAGCAACTAGTTGAGCCCCCCTGCATCGTGTCTTCTTGTTTTCTCTCTGATCATACATCGATTTTTGAGTTTTCCTCCTGTATCTGCACTTCCTCACTTGCATTAAAAGTTTCCCTTGAATTTTAAATCCATGTCACTCATGTTCTTAACGCATATCATCATCACACATGCATCCCATTTAGGGCGATGACAACTACTATATCGGATCCTTTTGACCGATGGTCTAGGATTCACATAGTGTAACTGAGTCCATTTACAATAACTTCCGTCCCTTGCATTTCATTTGCATCATCATTGTAATGCCTCCAATTTCCAAAATAATTTAAAATAATTTATATTACAAGAAATTAAAAGCTAAACAATAATATCAATAACCAAGAACATGTATGTGCAGCTACAAGACTCTAGACTATGTGCATCATGCCAAACTCATTTGCTCTCCTACACCTGCAACACAAAACCACGAGAAAACAAGCGTGAGTGACAAAAGTCACCCAGCATGCACCCCATGAAAAACAATGGAAAAAAAATATATATTAATTTTTCCTTTAAAATTATTTCACAAATCTTCTTACCAAAACCACCAAGACCGACAAACCATGGCCAACAAGCCAAAAATCATAGTACATATGGCCCACACTGGCCAAAACATCAAACAAGGCTCTACTAGCCTAAAGCCACAAATAGTGAGAGACGAACTTGCCAAACAACCACTATAAAATCCACATAAAACATATCATGTAGACCCTTGAGTTTACTCCAAATCCACACAATCAAAACCAAAAACCATTCATCATGCAAGGAGAAATAAATTCAAGAAACCATAGGGGTCGAAAACGACCCAAAACAACACAATGCCATTAATGGCCATAAATACTACAATAAATTCTATGAATGTAAATTTACCTAGATTTCATGCATTCCTACCATTTTCCACCATTTTCATGCTCTCTAGGCACAAGGTTGAGGTGTGTACCTAGAAACATGACATGTGACGAACCACCCCAACTCTAGCCAACCATCGACGACTCCAGGCATCCACGGTCACTCCACGACCTTGGGGAAACCTCACCGGAGCTCCACACACTACGGCATGCCAACGCACACTACCATAACCCTCGGACCCACCGAAGAAGAAAGGAGCAAGGGAGATGGAGGGAGAGGGAGAGATGGCAAGGAAGGGGAGTGAGGTTGATAGGAAGGGGAAGTGAGTGGGTGGTGGAGGAAGAGGGTGTGCCATTTCCAAGGAAGGAGGAGGGAGAGGTGGCGCTGGCGTTTGTGGGGAGGAGAGGAGAAAGGGAGATGGCTAGTGGAGGTTTGTGCATGGCTTGAGCTTATATAGCATGTAGAAGAGGCAGGTGGCCATGAGGAATCAGGTAGTCAGCCATGGCCTTATCTGCCTACCTTACCAAACCCATCACGAGCCAACCACTCGCCCCACACACCAGGGCCCACATGTGGACACAGACACGGCCCACAAGCACATTGCCACACGCATAGTGCCAACCACACAAGAGAACATAAACAAAAGCTGGCCCACGAGGCCCAAGCCTGAAACCGCAAATTCGCACAACGGGCCTAGGGAATAGTAACACTCGTCTAGAAAAAAATTCATAAAAAAAAGGAAATAATCACAAAATGAATTTATGAGTGTTACATCCTAACTACCTTTAAAGAAGATTTTGTAAAAAGATATGGATACTGGGCTAGGTTGGCTTCATCATGTTCCCATGTGGCCTCCTCGCGTCCATGATTCCACCACCACACCAAGACCAACGGAATCACCTTATTCCGCAACACTTGCTCCTTATGGTCAACAATCTGGATGGCATCCTCCAAGAAGGATAGATCTTCCTAGAGCTCCTTTGGTTGAATTGGAATCACATGAGATGCGTCAGCCAAACACTTCCTCAACATGGATACATGGAACACGTCGTGCACAGACGACATCTCTGGTGGTAGATCCAGTCCATAAGCAACCTATGGATCCTTTGGGTAACCTGGTACAGGCCAATGTAGTGATGACTCAGCTTCCCACATTTCCTGAACCTCATGACACCCTTGGTCGATGACACTTTCAAGAACACATAGTCTCCCACCATAAATACTAGTGGTCTCTGCCTTATGTCGGCAAAACTCTTCTACCGACTCTGTGTAGCTAACAGCTTGCTACAGATCAGATCAATCTTGTTCGCGTTGTAACCATACCGACGATGACTCATGTGAGGCATGAAAGGCCGGATGCACGAGACCGAGCAAAGTCACAGCAAAAACCACGACGACAAGAGAGATAACAGCAAAAATAAAGCAATGGAGTCGCCACCTAATATACATAAAAACAGGAGACAAAGAAAAACCATGAAAAGAAAGCAAAAGCTACGAAAGAAATGCATGATCCGTACCAAAGCAAAGGTCACTACACACCAGAAAGTTGGGTAAGGATTCCAGTTACGCATGGGGAAAGTATTAAGCACCCCTGTATTTCCTTGGAGTGAAGTTACGAAAAGTGGTTTCGCTTGCCCAAACGAAAACCATAGAAAATGGATTCCATTCGCTCGAATGGAAACCCAAGAAAGCAAGCAAGACTTCGTTAGACCAGAGTGAAGTCATGAAAAGTGGTTTCGCTCGCTCGAGCAAAAGCCATGGAATATGGATTCCATTTGCCCGAATGGAAAATCAGAAAAGCAGGCAAGACTTTGTTTGCCTAAAGCAAAGTCTCCAAAAGAGGTTTCGTTCACTCGAACTAAAATCATGGAAAATGGATTCCATTTGCCTGAGTGCAAACCCAGAAAAGCAAGCAAGACATTGGCCGTCTGGAGCGAAGTGACGAAAGAAGGTTTTGTTCAACTAAATGAAAACCATGGGAAATGGATTCCATCCACCAGAATGGAAATGTAGAAAAAGCAAAAGACTTCGTCCTCCTTGAGCGAAGTCACGAAAAGAGGTTTCATTTGCCTGAACGAAAATCCACAGAAAATGAATTCCGTTTGGCCGAATGTAAATCCAAAAAAGCAAACACGAGTTCATCTGCCTGGAGGAAAGTCACAAAAAGTGGTTTTGTTCACCAGAATGAAAACCACAAAAAATGGATTCCATTCACCCAAATGGAAACCCATAAAATTAAGCAAGACTTCGTCCTCCCAGAGTGAAGTCACGAAAAGTGGTTTCGCTCACCCAAACGAAAACCACAGGAAATGTATTCCATTTGCCCGAATGGAAACCCAGAAAAGCAAGCAAGACTTCATCCACATGGAGCGAAGTCACAAAAAGTATTTGTCTCGCTCAAAAAAAAGCCACGAAAAATGGATTCTATTCGCCCAAATGGAAATCTAGAAAAGCAAGCAAGACTTCGTTTGCCCTGAGCAAAGTCACGAAAGGAGGTTTCGTTCGCCTAAACGATAACCATAGAAAATGGATTCCATTCACCCGAATGGAAACCTTGAAAAGCAACCAAGACATCGTCTGCATGAAGCGAACTCATGAAAAGTGGTTTCCCTCGCCTAACAAAAGCCACAAAAATGGATTCCACATGCCTGAATGGAAATCTAGAGAAGCAAGCAAGACTTCGTCTGCTAGAAATGAAGTCACGAAAAGAGGTTTCATTTGTCAGAACGAAAACCACAGAAAATGGATTCTGTTCGCTTGAATGGAAAACTAGAAAAGCAAGCAAGACTTCGTTTGCCTGGAGCGAAGTCACGAAAAGTGGTTTTGCTCGTCCAAACGAAAACCACGAAAAATGTATTCCATTCGCTCAAATGGAAACTGAGAAAAGCAAGCAAGACTTCGTCTGCCTAGAGTGAAGTCTGGAAAAGTGGTTTCGCTCACCCAAACAAAAACCATGGAAATTGGATTCCTTTCTCTCGAATGGAAATCCAGAAGAGCAAGGAAGACTTCGTTTGCCCGAAGTGAACTCACGAAAAGAGCTTTCGTTCACCCAAATGAAAACCACGGGAAATGGATTCCATTTGCCTGAATGAAATAAAAAAAAGCATGCAAGACTTCGTCTGCCCAGAGTGAAGTCACAAAAAGAGGTTTCGTTCACCTAAACAAAAAACCATGCAAAATGGACTCCATTTGCCCAATGGAAATCCAGAAAAGCTAGCAAGACCTCGTCTGCCTAGAGTGAAGTCACGAAAAGATGTTTCATTCACTCGAACGAAACTATGGAAATTGGATTCGATTTGCTCGATTGGAAACCTTGTAAAGCAAGCAAAACTTCGTCTACCCGAAGTGAAGTCACGAAAAGTGGTTTCGCTCGCTCGAACGAAAACCAGGGAAAATGAATTCCATTTCCCTGATTGGAAACCTAGAAAAGCAAGCAAAACTTCGTCTACTCGAAGTGAAGTCACGAAAAGTGGTTTCATTCACTCGAACGAAACTATGGAAATTGGATTCGATTTGCTCGATTTGAAATCATGAAAAGCAAGCAAGACTTCGTCCACTTAGAGTGAAGTCACGAAAAGTGGTTTCGTTCGCCAGAATGGAAACCATAGAAAATGGATTCCATTTGCCCTAGTGGAAATCGAGAAAAGCAAGCAAGACTTTGTTCGCCCAGAGCAAAGTCATGAAAAGAGGTTTGGTCCGCCAAACGAAAACCATGGGAAATGGATTCCATTTGCCCGAATGGAAATCCTAAAAATGCAAGTAGGACTTTGTCCACCCGAAGTGAAGTCATGAAAAGAGGTTTTATTTACCTGAACAAAAAACCACAGAAAATGGATTTCATTTGGTCGAACGGAAATCCAGAAAAGCAAGCAAGACTTCATCTACCTGGTGTGATGTCACAAAAAGAGGTTTCATTCACCCAAATGAAAATCACGAAAAATGGATTCCATTCACCCGAATGGAATCCTTGAAAAGCAAACTAGACTTTTATCCACCCAAAGTGAAGTAATGAAAAGTGGTTTCGCTCAAACAAACGAAACCCATTGAAAATGGATTCCTTTCACCTGAATGCACACTTAGAAAAGCAAGCAAGACTTTGTCTCCCTAGAGTGAAGTCAAGAAAAGTGGTTTCGTTGGCTGGAATGAAAGCCACAGAAAATGGTTTCCATTTGCCCGAATGGAAATCCAGAAAAGCAAGCAAGACTTCATTCACCCAGAGTAAAGTCACGAAAAGAGGTTTCATTCGCTTGAATGAATACCATGGAAAATGCATTGCATTCGCATGAGTGGGAACTCAGAAATGCAAGCAAGACTTCATTTACCTGGAGTGAGGTCACGAAAAGTGGTTTCGCTTGCCCAAACGAAAGCCACAGAAAATGAATTTCATTGACCCGAATGGAAATCCAGAAAAGCAAGCAAGACTTTGTTTGCTCTGTGTGAAGTCACAAAATAAGGTTTCGTTCACCAAAACGAAAACCACAGAAAATAGATTCCATTTGCCTGAATAGAAATCGAGAAAAGCAAGCAAGACTTCTTCCCTGGAGGCAGAAATCCTTGTCAACCTGGCAAGGGAGAATACTGCCTTGAGCACGAGCAAAAATGCGGGTTGAGATTGCCAACAAACGCAAAGGGGGGCACTCACGATCCACGACCATAGGAATACAACTGGAATTCCCTACATTGCCGTCATGATATTGCTCCAATACTTTTGTGTCCCAGCCAGCATTGGGGAAATCGCTCTCGTAACCTAAGATGTTCTTCACAAGTTCCCACTCAATTGGTTCAAGAAGGCTTCTAAGGCAGTTATGCCATGTAATGTCTTTGCGAGTTGCCACCTCAACCATTTCAACTATTCCAACTATCCTCTGACAAACCTTGCTTGATTTCTTGTAACTATGATTATCATGTAGTATTGTCAACAAATTTCGTGGGTGTAGTTATCTACTGCAATTTTCTCTACTATAGAAATCATCCCAGGGTAGAACTGGTGGGCCTTTTGCTGCACCGTGATGGTGCACCTGTATAGTGCGAAACGACGATGCACCCATATGGGGTGCCAACGTCGTGCGTCAGATAGGTGCGGGCCTCAGAAATCTGAATAATCTTCTAATGCTCTGTGGCTTTTCATTTTCGGCAAAACCATTGGCTATTCATATCTTTCAAACCCATACACATTTCTCCCTTTTCTCATGTAATTCCTATTTACAAGGGTACCAAAGCAAAACACCCAAAAAACCTCTCATTTCCCCTCTTTTCTTACGCCCTCTTCTCCTTTATCCCCTCCTCTCCTCTTCTTCATTCGCCGGTGGTTGGAGCTCATGGCCAGTGTGGGGGATTGGGCAGCAGTGGTGCACCGAATTGGTGCATGAGGTTGGTGCAGCAGTGGGCGTCTTGATGGTCGGTGATTGTAGGTGAACGACGAGCAACAACAATGATGGACCGAACGTTGTTCCAATGGATGGATGAGGGCTCCTCCTCAAGCTTTGAGGTATTCCCTTTCCCCCTCTCTTATTTTCCCCCGTTCTTCTTATGCACGCCAAATGGCAGGATTGACAACGATGGTCCAGCGGTGAGGTGGGGCTTGGCAGGCCATGGGTGGAGTGGTGATGGGTTTAGGTGTGTGTCGCCAAGTGAGGGTTGTGAGGTGGCTAGGGCATCGCTGTGGGTGATGGTTGTGAGGTGGCTGGGATTGGACTATGGGTCATATTGGCGTGTGAGGGTAGGTGGTCGGTGGTTGGGGCATCGCCGATGGGAGTGGGTAGGTGGTCGATGGTTTTGGCCCATAGGCCAGAGGGGGCTTGACGGTGAGGTTTGTAGTGAAGGGTTAATGCAGCTCTGTTGGAGGCATGGTGGATGATGGATGAAGGTTTTGGGCTGTCGAGCTTGGGCTTGGCCTGCAGGAGCGGTAGGTGGGCCTGGTTCATGCTTTTTGATTTTATCACCGTCGAACCACAAAATTTGTATAATCTATTGCTATACAACAATCTACATTGCAAAATCTGAAAAATGTCTTATATTTAACCTACTTAATGCTTGTAAATATTGTCGGTTGGAGAAATGACTTTGATTGTCTTGCAATAATTCAATATAGAGAAAACGATTCTTGAGTGTCACTTTTGAACTAATACCCCATGATTTTGTGCATTGCTTTTGATTTTTTCAAAAAATGCTAATACATCCTGTTTGACTTGTAGACACACTCCAACATTTCCTGCTTTCGACTATTACTCGTATTTTTATTAAATTCTGATTCTGCTTAACAGAGAGACCAGGCATACACTTGGGAGAGCTCTTAGACTACAAGTCGAGGTGCATCGAGTTCTCGCGCATCTCGATGGGGCATGCCACGCTCTCAAGCTTTGAGTTCTCGATTTGCGATCCCAGTTGAGGTACATGCATTTCGGTTCATGTGAACATTTATGGGGTTAAAATGATAATTTTGACTTTAATGAGTGCCACATTCAGGAATACGGGAACCACGACGGATGCTTGCTTAGTAGTGAGCACATTTATGACTAGCCTGACTTTGCCATAAGATCTCTAACCCATAGCTTGTCTTTTGCTCTATTATCCTGATATCCGGCTCTAACATCACCCACTATTTGCTTTGACAGGTCGGCGATGCAGGGTAGGTGATGTGGTGTCATTGGTCACCCATGCTAGATCTCTTTCATCATCTACCTGACTTTTTGTAGGATTTTCTACTACACTAGACTCCTTTTCGTAGCTTGTTGTGGATTCCGGCCATACACAGTCAGTACAATGTTTTCGGTGCCCTTTTCTACCTTCCTTTTGGAGAGCTGACTGTGCTACTTTACTATTGGGCTCTACTAATGGGTCTAGCATTTGGCAAGGAACCCATCATTGGGCAAGCATCACAGGGATTCAGCCTTGCTCCTAATTTGTGGGGTCGAGTTCCAACACGACCTTCAACGGGCAAATTTCTTCTGACTTTGGGCTAATTACAAAAGTGGGAGCTGATTTGGCCGGATCTAGCTCCCAGATCCATGCAGGCGTAGTTTATTCTATGCCACTTCCTGCTAGAGCTTATTGGTATGATTTTCTATGACTCATCTGCATTCCACGTCCATGCAGACTGGCTAGTGTACATCAGCGACCTGGATCGTCTGGACCATTATTATTGGGCTGGTGCTAGCTATACTTGGCTATTGCATGGCCTAGATAATGTGGTTCAGCATGGGCATCGTTCCTCCTTGGCCTGTATCCATTGCTGACGGTAGGTACTTGATTCTTTATCTATTTCATTTGAGTACAAATTTATTTTAATGTTTGCATAAGATGATTGCCTGCTAAAATATCTCTACCA
Organism: Posidonia australis; assembly: GCA_024699735.1. Lineage (NCBI taxonomy): Eukaryota > Viridiplantae > Streptophyta > Magnoliopsida > Alismatales > Posidoniaceae > Posidonia > Posidonia australis. The sequence goes on from JAMKQA010089747.1 coordinate 18,824, forward strand.
TTTTCCCATTTGACACGATTGGGCCATGGAACACATGGCTAGAGGGCACTACTTTTTCCGCTTGTGCCCTGAGTTGCTCCCACTACCTCGACAGTGGTGTGAGCACGACCACGATGCTGCCATTGGAATTTATAGTTACAAGTCTTATTGCTATCTGTTGGACCTCGTGACTTTTGACGATGTAAGTCTTTTATCCCCAAATTTCTTTTGCATGTTTAATGTTGTGTATTGACACCATTCCACTATTTTTCTGCTAGGTGGTGCTTCATCCCTTCGGGCAGTACGAGGGATATAACTGGGCTCTGGAATTGAGGACTAGGCAAATAAAATTTTATTGGATGCAGAAGACAGCGTCCTACCTCCTTGGCCGCATCCGACATCAGTATTCTACTGAGTTCTACATCCTTGTGTTGTCGCCAAAAGATATGGGATTGAAAGACACATCTTGGGTTGTGGCTCGGATTTTGAGGACAGAGGCCCTGGCCTGCGGGCGTAGGTTCAACCTCGAAGAGCTTACCTATACTTAGTATCTAGCATGGTTTTAGTGGGCTAGCAAGCCACATCTTTTTGAGGAGGCAGTATGTGAGAGCCAATAGGGCATGTGGTTCCATAGAGACTAGGCTCAGGTAAGTTAAAAATTTATATTTATTTTTAGAGCTATCATTCTTTGCAAGCGACACAGTTATTTGATAGATGTTTTCCTACATTTTATTTGGTATTTGCAGGGCTTTAAGGAACAATTCAATGCTTTTTACGAGGAAATGGAGCGAAAGCGGGTACACATGACTTATTCCACCACGTCCTCTTTCTCCTTTCCTTTTCTTCTCTTTTCCTTTGTTAATGCATTGTTAACAACAATGTATTCTATCACTTGCAATCCGTGTAGGTGTTGCATTGGCAGAACATGCTACAGGTAATCTTTAAATTTTGTTATGTTCCACTAGTGTACTGCTTTGACTATTTTCTTCTATTTGACTTCAGTACGATACTCCCAGTGAGGAACTGAATGTGGCCACTAGTAGGGAGTTTACTGTCGATACTGGCGACGAGGATCGGTCTACAGATGAGGCTTCCAGCTCTGTCGTTGGACCCTTACGTGCACAAGTTGCCTCCTCTGCCAGGTACTCCAAGAGAGTAGAACACAGCATTGCACGTATGACAACCAAAGCCGCACAGGAGACTGACTCAGAGGAGGAAGACTAGACCTTTCTACATTAGTTTCCTTTAATTTGTACCTTGCTGGGCACTTGTATTTGGACTTATGGAATAAGCACACTTGAATATTTTTGCTTTGAATGTTTATGCGTGCCACATTTCCTGTGTCCCACTTTTTTCTTTGTGCATCTCTGTGTGGTGTATGCTTCATCTTTTACGTGGGTAATAGAAGATTTTGCGCTAGTTGGGTGGGCCATCTAACAACATTGTGTTGGTCCTGACCTGTAGTTTGGTGCGTCAGAGTAGTGTGCCTGTGTGGTGCACTTGTGTGGTGCGTCTGTTTAGTGCGTCTCTGTGGTGCACTTGTGTAGTGCACCTCTGTGGTGTGTGTAATGCCCTGATCCCAGGCACGCTACGAAGATCACAGTATCATAAGTAAAACTACACTAATTACAACAATAATTAAATAACTATAACTAAGGTTCACCTTTAGAAAACGATGTGCAGCTAAAAACTCCTATTCAGGCACTAGAACTCAACTACACATGACTTACACATGAAAGTCAACCAAAGCACACGTGAGTGACATCTAAGTCACCGAGTACGCACCCGAAAATACCCAAACAACCAAATCCGACAAAAGTACTATAAATACAACTTTTAATTTATGAAACTTGGTTTTCCTTTAAAAATCCTGTTTTGAAACATCATTTTCTTTTTCCTTTGAAATCACTTGGGAATCTATTTCCAGAACAATGCTTTTCTCAAAATCCACTTTTCCTTTTCTTTTTAAAACTTTTGGAAATCCATTTCCAAAAGCATATTTTCCCAAAACTCATTGTTTCTTTCTCTTTTATACTTTTCAAAACCTTTCTCATATTCTGAGGAATCCACATTTTTGACAAGATCTAGCCTAAAACACAATGCCTCTCGAGCTAGAAACCAAAATCACAAACATTGGCTGGTAACTGACTAAAACACAATTCATATTCATTTCTAGGATTTTAGGATCATTCACAAGTCCAATCCTAGCCAAACCATTCCTTTTCATTTTCACAAAACCAAACACTTTTCTTATTGATGTTACCTTGATCAGGGGTAACCAAGCGCACAAGCAGTAGGTGAGGACACCATTTTCCTTACCTCCCTACACTGCCATAGTGAAGTTCCCCATGTGGGAGGACAACGCCTTGGCCCACTAGCCTAAATTCTCATTTCATATATGCACAAGGATACGTCTTTATCTGACATCCCATCGGTTACCCGAACAACTAGGTTTAATAACCCAAGCTCAGCCTACACTGTCGGTGACCTGGACACCTAGGTTTCATATTCCTAGACCTAGCCTGCACTATCTCAAGCTCGACAACCTTAATCGTTTCTGACAATTGGTTTCATTGGAGTCTCATACTCCTACAACATTGTCAACACCAACCCTCGTGGTTCCTTAACACCTTACTTGTGATTTATTTTCAAAACTCTTTAAGTTTTCCTTTTCAAATCCATTTCTCATTTCATTCCTTTTGTTGCAGGAACTTGTTCCAAGCAACACATGACCCTCAACTGGGGTCCCAACTCAATTCATTTAAAACCATGCTTTAAAACCATAAATTGGGTCTCATGCCCAAAAACCACACATTTAATCACTTTTAATTCATTTTTAGGGTCTCAAACCCAAAACCATTCCCCAAATTTACTTATTTGGGTTCCATATTCCTCCATGACATTTACATGGGGAAAACACAAATTATTACCATTTTAATACAACAGGACCAGAGCAAAATCAACAGACCGAAAACTAGATTTGGTATACCGAAAATTGTTGATTCGGTATTTCGTATGCCGAAACTCCCTATTTTGGTCGACCAGATGATTTCAGCCTATCAAAACTAGGTATCCTTGCGTAACCTTACAGGAATTCGATATGCCCAATCGAGTTCAGCATGCTGAATTGACTGCAACCAGGGCACCTCTCCTGTTTCAGCCAACACATTCGCCGGAAGTGGGAGCCTCTGGTGGATCCCTCAAACAAGTATCACAAAATACTAATAAATCATGGGGTGTAGACCTTACCAATTTCCATCCTAACCGCACCATGGGGTGAAGCTCATTAGCATCTATTGTAGCGTACATCCCTAAATCTCGTATAACCTTACCAATTTCCATCCTAACCACATGATATCTACATATTCATGCTATTCAACACATTCTCATCATTTCTACTATTTTTCTACGATTTTACATGCATTTATCTCTATTTATGTGCATTTAACAAGTTAAGCGAAAATCATAGAAACAAGGGAGTAAGGAGAAGAGAGGGGGCTGCGTACCTCCTCCAACGAGCTTCCCCTACTCCAGCGAGCCTCTCCTTGCCACGACAAAGCTTCCTCTAGCGGTGACACGTGAACAAAGCTCACCACCAACTCGTGCACTGCTCCTCCTCTCCTTCCCTCTATCTTTGTTCCCTCAGCTTCCCTTCCGTTTGCCTCCACCACTCTTTATCCCCTCCTCCTTCCTGAATCACATTGGCTACCCATCTTATCGCCCTCATGTCGGAGAGGATGTGAAGGCACAGGTGTCCATCGATGGTGGCACAGGTTGGAGAAGAAGAGAGAAGACGAAGATAGTGAGGGCTCATGAGGGGAAAAGAGGAAAAGAAAGGAAAAAATGATAGGCATGCAAACTAAGGCAACTGTGCCTCCTCACACCGGACACCACATTGGTCCCATAACAGAAGCAGGTGCATTGAAAACCAACGAAACCCTTGCACTCACAAGAGCACAACAAATTATCCATTAATAAACCATTTATGCAATATTACAATCAATTACATGGTTTACAATTAAAATAGAAAATCATGCCCAAGTGTCACAGTGTGCCTGTGTGGTGTGAGCTTCGGTGCGTCTAACACACAATTCAGGCATTGCTTTCATTTTTGGTTTTACCTTCTTTCTTATATAATCACTTGTGCCTTGATTTGTGAACTCAACCATCATTCTTCTTCTCTTCCTTCGTCGTGGCCATCCTTTACTAATTTCGTTCCTCCAGAGCATCAGTAATTCCATTCCTTGCGATAATGGTATGTTATCCTTTCATTTCTTCTTTTTCAACCAGATTCACGCTTTATTTTATTTTTCTTTTTCATTTTATTTGCAACTCTTCTACATTTTCAATAGGGATACCTCACCATGGTGACACCCAAACATTGTTCAACTGTTCTATGGGCTTGGATCGGTGATCTCTCAGCTGATGATCGCGTGCAACTCCAGCTCTATGGGATTACATCATCCCCATAGGCATCGCCAATGTAGAGATGAATTGGCATTTGCTGTGCATGGCCGCTCATTTCTAGAAGCCCGCACATAACGTATTCCGCTTCAGTCGAGTAGAACTCACACCCACCTTGGAAGACATCCAGAGGATTTGCGACTCATCCCCGTTTCTAGGGTCAACAGTTTTCATGCGTCGTGATGGTTACTCCACAGTACTGAATCAATTGACAGGCCTTTCAAACAGTGAATGTGAGAATCATCTCATTTGCAAGGATGGCTCCACTCCCCTACTATGCCTGGACTATTTTGATAGCATTACTAATAGGCGTGCATCACTTGGAAGCGATCTGTGGCTTCATGGCTTTGTTGTGTGCTTCATAGGGGAGCTAATCTTTAGCCATGGCCTACTGATGGTTTCCATTGAAGTGGCTGAGATAGCTCTGGTAATGGTTACATGACAGATAGATCTAGCACCAGTTATCCTTGCTGAAACATATCTTGGTTTAGAACGAACACTAAAGCACTGCCGACATTTCTATGGCTATGGTGCATTGGTTCAAGTGTATCAACTTTATTTTCAACATTTGCCAAATATGCCTATTTAACATATTTTCTGCTTTTCTTGACAGGTCTAGCTAGCTACTCACATGGGGGTGGAAATTCTTCATCCCCAACAATTTGCCGTTGATGTTTACTATCGCACTAGCCATTACTGTAGTATGCCCAATGTCCAGGAGATGTGTGAGAAGCTATAAGGCCTCACCAAGGATACTATCACATGATGCATTCTTCATTCTGACCCAAAGCCCTTCACTATCTTTTTCAATGATATGACATGTAGTTGATTGTTCTTACTGAATTCACTAGAGGTGTAGAATACCATCTTGTTCGGGTATTACGCCATTTTGGCTTTTGTCAGGACTCTTTTGAGTAGGGTTCCATGCCTAGTCATTTTCAGCTGTATCCCCTTGGTTCTATTGCAATGAATTTTGAGTTAGCCCATCTAACACGTCATGGTGTTCTCTCTACTAACATCACCATAACAAAAGGCTTGGGCTATACCATAGAGTACGAGGCCGAAATGCAAGAAACTTGGCCTATAATTGAAATTCCTCCTATTGGCACTGTGCGGGTTGGAGCCAGCAGCTCAAAGAGAGCATGGACCAACTCAAGCCATTAAGCCTGTACTATAGCTGTTTGCAATAATTGATTTGCTTTGCACCATATTCATAAAATATGATGTAAGCTAATGGATGTAGATTATGAATAAGAGCCTAAATGTTTGATTCCGTGTTGCTTTTATTGTGCTTGCTATTACTTCTCAAGGTTCCTATATTAGCTTAGCCTACTGCTCATCCCAGTTGGTTTCTATTTTGAGGAAATTGTGGTGCATTCTTCTATTTTCAATAACAAATGCAACCCATGCTCTTGCAAATGGTGGCACTGGGGTCTGACATGCTTTCCCCATGCCTTAAGCAGTGGCAATCAAACAAAAAATGGCTGGCATGCCCCTGGTTAAAGTATTGACCCAGTAAGCCCTAACCACAAGGTAGTTGACATGCCCCTGGTTAAAGCCTATCTGCCTCACTAAGTCTAAATCAAAAGGCAGCTAACATGCCCCTGGTTAGTACAAAGTCCTTGAAGAAATGATGCAGAATGCTAGCAACTAACCTGAAATGCTAAACATAAAATGATTTATGCAATATTTAAATGCCCTCAGTGTTAGAAAAGCTTTTATTGCCTGCCAAGAGGAAAGTGCGCCCTTGACTCACTAGTCTCTACACAGACTTCCTAGCACTTCGGTGGCTCTCCTACTCGAGCAATGGGTGCTTGGTGATAGACTAGACTCCATGCCAAGTTCCCAGGGCTTTATACCTACCCATTTAGTGATTCATTTGTTTTTACTCCCACGTGGGTAGGAAAGCTCACCCTAGCTATGTTTTGGAGGTACCAGACATCTAGGCTAGATAGACTTATGAATTTGCATTTTGAGAACAGGAGGGGCGGCTAAACCTTTTCTAAAAGATGAGTTCAATAAGTGTATACTCCTACTCCTCCCCGAAGTGAATCGTAGGCTTTGAGTGAGCCCTCAAGCCCCTCTCTTTTTTTTGGGCTTGCTTCTATCTACATATTCTATCTTCACAGTTCTTTTGTGCTCCCCTATATTTGACTTTGTTGTGCCGAGTGGTGAAGAGAAAACAGAGAACACGAACGATGCTCACATCCCAAGCATCCAAACCCTCCCCCACAGACGAACCTCACATGAAACCCTAGACATGGAGAGAAGAGGGAGTTCTCTCCACACAGATGGAGACAAAATAGGGCTACAT
>JAMKQA010089748.1:0-16665 GCA_024699735.1 Posidonia australis
TCATAAAATCCTTGCAAGTCACATGCATTAATCATTAAATCATTACCTGTGGTCCTTAAGCCCACACATCCTCTCATGGTCTATCATACCATGCATTATCACCCCTTACTGAGTCCACAATAATACACATGCCATATTTTCTATCTTTCATAGAAAAAACATCATTAAAAATTAGCTTAACAACATGCATCTCATTTCATGAAATCTTCACGCATTCCATACATTTATCATGTATTTATCATGCATCAATCCACATTTAATTATCATTTATTTTGCATTAATCAATGCCATTCTAGGTTCAAGAACAGCATACCGTTCTTCGTTCCGGTCGACCGAAACAATTCAGCATTCCGAAACCTTGACAGATAAACCAGTTCCCCTTTAAAACGATCGATCGAAATCATCCGGTCGTCCGAAATCCCTTGATTCGGTTGACCGAAACATTTCGGTCATCCGATTCAGTGATCCAGGGGACTACCTGGGATCATTTCGGTATGCCGAAACCAATACGGCATACTGTTTTCTGCCATTGTAGAAAACTGCCCAGGCCACCTTCCTCCTCCTCTCCCCCAAGTGGGAGTGAGAATCGGACCCCCCAAACAAACACCATAAATTTCCAATAAAACATGGGGTGTAGACCTCCAAGTCTACTTCAAAACCCCTCAACCAAATCACAAATCCACTAAGCATGCTGTTCTAACGAAAATCACAAAGTCATGGAGCTCAAAAACCACCACTATAGCATGCTTTCACTATATCCACAAAATTCACACAAAAACCCTATAAAATAGCATGATAACATCCTAAACATGCTATTCAACTCATTCACATCATTTCCACATTTTATCAAGATTTAAACAACATTTTCATGCATTAAATCAATTCTTTGTCCTAAAATGGCATATGCTGCAAACGGAAGAGAAGAGGGGATGAGGACGCGTACCTAGCTCCGACGAGCCTCGCGTACCCTCCTCCGGTGGTGCACGGCACCAACCCAGCCTCCCCATGCTCACGCGAGCTCTCCAGACGCACGAAGCCTCCGCAGCAACCACCCACTTCTCTCGCTTCCTCTCAACTTCTCTGCTTCTCCCCCAAGCCAAGCACCTCCTCTTAAAGTTCCCCGCCATGCCAGCCTCCCCGGAATCCCGCCGACGCTCCGCAGCTACTTGTAGCTCAGAGCGGAGGGGATGGATCAGGCAGTCCTCCCCCGCTAGCTCACGAGACAACCAGGTTCGTCACAGGCATGGAGAAGACGGGTGAAGGCCTTGCACAGCTGGCTCTTGACCGAGTCAAGGCCCAAGCCCAAGCCCAAGTGGGTCCACCACAAGCACGGTTCTCAAAGCAGAACCGACCCACTGGCCACAGAAAACACACCACCGTGGAGAAACCAAAGCACAGAACACAGAGGGAACCCACAACCAACAAACACAAACTGGATTTACCATTAATAAACCATATACAAATAATTACAAGAAATCCATGGTTTATATTAAAATGGAAAAATCCAAACACAGATGTTACAAAACTACAACTCGTGTTGGCCATTCGCGTCGGATGCTCACGTGACTCCATCATGTTGTAGCCTCTCACTACACACCCACACTGGTAGGTCTCGCCTACCAGTCGTGCCTCAGTCATTTACAAAAAACTAGAAAAAACACAAACGACATGGAATCGATCATAAAAACCTCTCAAAAACACAGGAAACATCACAAATCTGCTACCAATCATTAAAGCATGCAAGCTACACATTTATCAACCTTAAGCATGATTCTAGGAAGAAATTGAAAAGGGGAACGTGTGCACAATTTGGGTTTTGCCAGCGTTTCTTCTCCTCCAATGAGCTCTCCCCCAGACGACCCGGGCCTTCACCTCTGACAATGCCCTCCTTTGGCGACATCCTTTTCCGATGCTGGTCACCTTCGATAACCGATCTCCAGTGGACTCTGGTGATGTGGATCTCCTGCAAGCAACTCTGGCGAAGCTCCCCTCTCTCTCACCTCACCTCTTTGCTCTCTTCTCCACTCTACTCTCAGCTCTCTCTCTCTCTCTCTCTCTCTCTCACATTTTTCTTTTCCATGAAGGAAACATCTGGGGTTTTAAACACCCCAAGCCATCTAGTGGTGTGTAACGAGGGTGGGACCGATAGGTCATTCACTGGCAGGCAGTAGTGCCGACGAAAAACCAGGACAACAATTATCAAGTGGCATTCACTGTGGCTATTGTATTCAAGCGGTGCACCAGCAATTCACATTGGTAACCTTCGCTGGTCATCCGCGCCTAGGAGGTCCGCTAGAACCCTACACCTCCCACACCCATTGGCTATTCACACCTATTGAATTCGCCTGGCCTATTCAAAATAGAGCTAAAGAGACACCACAACCCAAACCAAGGATAATAAACTCACATTCATCATAATCGCCAATAACATTAAGTCCCAGCTTATCCAGATTACACATCAAATTCTCAATTATAAAGCTCTATCATTTTTGGATTTCTAGATATAATTCTGTGGTCAACCCTGGATGTTACATTTTACTCCTTTAAAAGAATTTTGTTCTTGGAATTCACTTCCAATGGAACAAGTGGGGGTACTGCAATCGCATATCGGCTTCACGCTTCCAAGTAGCCTTCTCCCTGTCGTGATGTTGTCACTAAACCAGTACAAGAGGAATTATTTTGTTCTTGAAGACTTGTTCCTTCTGATCAAGTATTTGAACAGTGTCCTCCACGATAGACAGATCCTCTGATAACTCTTCTGGTTGAACTAGAATCACTTGGGATGCGTCGGCTAAAAACTTTCTCAGCATCGAGACGTGAAACACATTGTGCATGCTTGTTAGATTTAGAGGCAAATCCAACTTGTAGGCAACATCCCCAATCCTTTTAGCAATCTCCTAGGATTTGATGTGGCAAGGACTCAGCTAAAGAGAAACCACAACCCAAACCAAGGATAATAAACTCATTCATCATAATCATCAATAACATTAAGTCTCAGCTTATCCAGATTACACAACAAATTCTCAATTACAATAATCTATCATTTCTAGATTTCTAGCTACAATTCTGTGGTCGACCCTAGATGTTACACATTGCCACATTTTTAATCAATCACACCAGCACTCCTCTTCTCAAAGGCACCTTCCCATTCCTTGCCTTATACCACTGACCTCCAGATCTCTCAATCATAAAGGTTTTCGAGTGTCTTTGTTATTCTCATCTCGTCTCCTATGCCAAACACAAACTAGAACCACAATCGCTCCTTTGTGTTTTTATTAGCTACTCTACTCAACAAAAGGGATACAAATGCCTATACTTACTTATAGGACGAGTCTTTGTCTCTAGGCATGTGACTTTTCATGGGCAACAATTTCCCTTCTCTGGATCATTGGAGCTTGCCTCCTACAAGTCCTCTTCTTCTGCTCTATTTCATTCTCCTTTTCCTACATTTGAAAGCCTCTTAATTTTTCAAATTCCTCTCCCACTTCTACTCTGTCCCCACATGTCTTGTCTCTCTCTCCAACTCATAATCCCACTCATTCCATGTCCTCCAACTCTATTCAAACTCCACCATCCACGTTGCATTAGCTAGCCAACTCATCATTGTCTTCCTTAGGCAACCCTAATCCATCTGATACTTCATCATCTCAACCTAGAAAGTTTCGCCAACTGTTGGACGTTCATCACCACACACATCCTCATCCTCTGCCCCCAATCTCTTGCTATAGAGCTCTCTGATGATCTCCTTCATGATCCACAGTCCTACACGAAAGTTAAATCCTACCCTCACCAACGTGTTACCATGGATGAAGAATATCAAGCTCTTCTCCAAAATCAAACCTGGACTCTTGTTCCTCCAGCACCACATGTCAATGTTGATGGCTCAAAGTGGGTTTTTTGAGTTAAACGGTGAGCTAACGACTTTGTGGAGCGTCACAAAGCCTGTTTGGTTGCCAAAGGCTATCATCAGTAATAGGGCGTTGAATATGACGAGACCTTCAGTCCAGTGATCAAGCATTCTACCATTCGTACCATACTCTCCTTAGCTGCTATGTTTCAGTGGCGTCTTCATCAGGTAGACATCCGTAATACGTTTCTACATTATTTCTTAACAGAAGAAGTCCTCATGCAACAACCACTAGGCTACAAGGATGCCTCTTGACCAAAGCACCACCCTTGTAGCTGACTAAACCGAGCTCTCTATGGCCTCAAATAGGCCCCTCGTGCTTGGTTCCATTGGCTACAACAATTTCTTATTCTTCATGGCTTTTGGTTGAGTCTTTCTAATTCCCCATTGTTCATCAAATGTGATTAGTCATCCACGATACTTATTTTGGTTTATGTGGATGATTTGATTATCACCAGCAACAATAGCTTACTCATTGATTAGGTCATCAGGCTTCTTTGTCATGAGTTCTATTGTTGACATTCAGGTACTTTGGGATTCTTTCTCGACATGGAAATTACGTCCAATTCAAGCACTTTACTTCTCACTCAAACTACATATGCCATTGACTTGCGTAAGAAGTTTGGCATGGAAAATTGTTCTCCATGCTCAACCCCTCTACGACCTAGTATTTGTCTCCAACACGACGATGGTGAACTTCTTTTCAATGTCACTATATACAGAAGCTTCGTAGGAGGCTTACAGTACCTCACACTCTCCCTACCAGAGAATGCTTATGCTATCAACCACATCTCTTAGTTCCTTTAGCACCTACGATCCTCTCATCTTTAGGTTGTGAAGAGGATTCTTTGGTACATCAAAGGAACACTACATCTCGGTCTTACATTTTTTGCCTTGCCTACTCTGATGCGGACTAGGCTGTTGACTCCTCTGACCAACGTTTGATCACAAATAGTTCTCTTTTTTGGATTCAACTTAATCTCCTGGACAGCTAAGAAGCAATGTACTGCTACTTGATCAAGTGCTGAATCTGAATATCGTGCCATGACATCCACAGTAGTGGACCTTCAATGGTTTTCCTATCTTCTCCGAAGACTTGGTATTCGTCTTCGAATGGCTTCGACCATCTTATGTGACAATCTCCCTATCTTACAGATTGCTCATAATTCCATTTTTCCTGGTCGAACTCAGCACATTGAGATAAATCTTCATTTCATTAGAGAATTGTTAGCCCAAGAAACGATTAAGGCTCGATTTGTCCCGTTGACACTTCAGCTTGCCAACATATTTGCCAAGTCACTGTCCACCGACAGATTTCAGTGGTTAAGGTCCAAGCTAACACTCCGACCATCTTTGTGTAGCCTGAGGGGAATTGTTGAAATAACGTGGTCTATGTATTCACTCTACATGTCTAGCATCTTGCATTTGATTCTTCTGATACCTTCTACGTGCCTTGTAACATTACTGAAGTGTCCTTGTATCATTCTTCTATCATGCCTATATAATTGCACTGAGTGGTGAGTGGTTGTTGACATGAATAACAATTTTCTTTTGGCCAGTTGTGCATGGTCCTCCTACTCTCTTTCTTTTTATGTGTTGTTTGGTTCCCCTGTGCATGTGCCTGGTTTCTTACAACCGTGAGCACTACCAACCCTTTCAACAATTTATTTCCGTACCACTGCCACTTCTCATTCCATGAGCTCCAGCAGGGATGTATGTTGACTCACATGCATCTGCAACTGAGCTGCAACATGCACGCATGCAGTTCTCCTTCTCTATCTGTAAACCCCAAACACCTCCCGAAAACCCCAGATCAAGAAGCTCTACATGTCGATCAAATGTCTTTGCTAGACATGCACGGATCGATCCAACGTCCATCAAAAGACATCCCACAATAATTAAGATCCACCGTCCTCCCCGCTTCACGAATGTTCACATGCACCCTGATGGTTTTTCCTTTGTTATATACCTATTAAGTACGTGCATATATGTAAAATAAATATTAAGCTTTTTATTTGTTCTTTGTCAAGGTATGGACGCACCGCCACAGAACAGGAAGGCTACCTCGCACCATACGCCAGAACCCTGAGAATTCCAGCAGCTACACGTGGACCAAGGAGGAAACGCCGCAACTGGCCATCCTATTGGTTGGAACTTTCGCAGCATACCTGATGACTCCTATTGGAAGCGACGTCTTTCAACACCATCGAATTCTCATCAACCTTCAAATTGCACTCAACTATGTGGGTTTCTTCATTGCAGTTGCCCTAATCATATATTCGAAAAATAAGAAAACCACCCTGATCAGGCCTGACGGTTTCAAGAGGGTGGCTTTGGGGAGTGGCATGCTAATTTTCGTTACGTCCGTGACCATCGGAACACTCATCAATATCTCGCAAGGATCACCACTCCCGGCGAAGCCGTGGCTCGCCCTCCTGCTTAGTGTTCCACTGGTGGTGTTGGCACTTCTCGTCATTGCCTCTAGGAGGAGTTCACAAACATGAACCATGACACCAGAATTCTCAGGTTTTGTCCATGCACACTCTGTAATTTTTGTATATCTTAGATATACATATCTAATATTGTAAGAGTCTACATATATTATTTAGTATTATAGGCTGCCTAATAGTAGTAGTCCGTTGAAAGTGATCTAATAATGTTTAAATCATTGGATACAATAACATCTCATAAGGTATGGGTTTAATTATGTGTAGAAATCCATAAGGTTTTATTTTCTCTTCATATGATAGACATAACTAGAAATAAGGAATAAAGGATATGTACAAGGGTTTGTGGTCCCTAAGTCGAGAAACTGTGATAAGCCTTAAACTCTAAGCCCTTAACAAAAATCCAACATCAAGATTATTATTTCATTTTGTTTTTTAATCAGAACATCACTAGGAATACATTTAGTTTCTGGAGAATAAAAGTCACAGTCACAGTCACTAGTTTTTCTTGATTGCGTTTACATTTTTTTTTCAAGTTTTTGAGCATTGAACTTTATTTTTGAAGTCTTCTATCATTAAAATCCATAATATTGATGCAAAATCAGGCATTTAATAACTTACGATGGTGTTCAGATGGGTTGAGAATAAATGTTTTAGACCTAAGATACATTGATTGCTTTTGAAATTCCTAAAAAATGGTGTATATCTTTCTTTTTTTTCCAAATGAATTGTTTTCTAGGCTCTGTGAATGCTACATTTGTTGAATTTTAACCATAAACATCTCACAATCTAAAGTTTCCACAAATTATAGTTAGTTACAATCTAGGCACAATGTTTAACCTATACTTTATTAGTTTTCTTCAAAGCATATATATCAAGTGAAAACATTGCTTTCAACTCTTAGGATATAAATTTCAATTCTCAAGGAAAAAACACATAACCATGTACAAAATCATTCTAGACATATAACAACAAGAAAAGCAAGATCAACTCATTAAAAGCACCATTTTAAAAAAATCAAAAGCAAGATCAATGAAATCCTTTGGTTCTTTAGCTCTGATTATGTTTTGCAGTTGTTTAATAATTTAGTATTTTAAAAAAAGTAATTTTTATATAAATATTTTGTTTCCACTTTATTGTAAATTGACCTTTCACTTTTAAAAATTATTTTAAACACCCTTCTTTTTCATGTATATTTAAAATCTCTCATAGCCTTAGTTAACCTTAAGCTAATAGTGCATTACAACGTCCAACCATGGTTGGAAACTAATTAATAGGTTTGAAATAACTAAGTTGCCCTTGTGTAACTAGTATACCCCATACAAAGCACCACACGCACCACTACCACCGCTCCTCAGAAGCTCTATGTCGCCAGCCACCACCACCATTGCCCCTCTGAATGGTCTTCTCTGACCTTGTCCAACAACCATGAATTAGAGGGGTATATTAGAAAATATAGGGGATATTTTGAGAAGACCAACTAATGAGTTTCAAAATGTAAGGTTGATTTAAAAAATGTTGTATGGATATTATTATTATAAACTAATGATGCTACTATAAGAGCTGACGAAAGTGAATCTATGGGAGAGTTTCAGAAAAATGTGAAATAAAGGGTGTTTATAAATGTTTTTAAAAAATAAAGGGTGAATTCGTAAAAAAAGTTAAAATAGAATCTACTTCATGTTTTACAATATACTTTAATTTCATAATTTTTGGAGCTATGGTTTTTGTTGAACAATACATGTAAATTCATTGGTTGACATTTGTTAAAATTTCAAAGAAGAGATTGTGAAACTTAGATTGCAATGAAAATTTAATACCATTTAACTTATACTATGATAATGCAATCTATACGGTTAAAATATTTTTAAATGAATTAAAATTTTAAAAATTAATTGTATAAAGCCATGGTTGTATATTCATATAAAACCATGTATGATGTACTCTTAACAATTTCCAAATTGGGGCGGGTATCTTTTTGCCGATATTGGTTGTATATTAAATGTGTGATACAAATGACGTGATAGATTGAACTGATAGGATCATTTAGATGCCAACATATGTAAATTATTGTCACAATTGCAATAAGAGGAAGTCGGCCTGAACTGAATGATAGCAAAAATAGAAGAAATACTTGTACAATTTGTTCTATTTCTCCATGATCCAAAACCTGGAAAACCTGATATACAAATAGATTGTAGGACAGGTACAAATGATATTTTATCCCATGCTAGAAAGATCATATCACTATTGTAAATAATGTCATACTTGACACTATCATTTACACTTTAATTTGTTCAACTACTCATTTCCTAATTTACAATGTTATGTTAATATGTCATAATGTTGTCTACCATTATTTAGAAACATTCAAGGCCTAGTCGACTAGACAACTTTTTAGGTTCGGATGGTAAGATAAAAGATGTGGAAACGATGTAAAAGTTGAAATCAATAAGTTGCCTTGTTTGTTGTAATAGATGGATCGTGAAGTGCTAAAAATAACTCAATAGTTATATCTTTAAAAAAAACTTAGGTAGAATGCAGGTTAGAGGGACAGGAGAATAAAAGGAAATCCATGTGCAATAAAGCAATAGTCAATGCATGATTTCATATTAAAGTGTAATAATATGAGAATTGTGCCTAATAATGGAAATAAAATCCACAACTTTCATATTAGATCTTTCCAACACTAAATATACTCATTTGGATCTTTCGACCCACACAACAAGTTTTCGTAAGTTTTAGAAGATAATTTTGAAATATCATGCCAATGGGATTTTTGGAGCGTCTACAACTAGCTGCTGCCGCATCATGTCTAACGTAGTTAGATTTGGTGACTTGATCGCTTCTAATGCTATAAGTCCATCTATCCAAGTGTCCCATGTGAAGCACTACCAAGCTAATGGTATTAGAACCGAATGACTTGTGTCTATTGTATAAATAATTAGAGAGATGAAGGTAGTACTATATTTCTTTTGTTCATGTAAGTTACATAGGAGATATCATTAACTTCTAATGTTACTTGGAAATTAATAAGCATAAGTGGATTTTAAATTACTTCTCTAATTTATTATTCAATTCTTTGCAGGATGAAGGAGGAGGTGGCTATCAATAAATCAATGAGTTTTCTTATTAAACATTATACTTTTTAAATATGATAGACTCAAACAAATGACTTTCAAGAACTTTAATGTTTCTTACAAGTTCGAAGCAGCACTTCATGAGCTCCTTAAGAAACTTGACATTGTGTTATTGTTCAAACACCTATTTTGAGACATTTTAGATTATGAACAAGTGAATACTTTATGTTTGTATTCTTGTGTACTTGAAATATTTAGCTTAATTTATCAAATTATCTTCTTTCTAATGAATTCCAATTATGATGTGCTTGTGTACTTATGTATAGATGTACAGAGTATTCATTTTAATTATTATGTTGCTACAATCTTATTAAATAGGTTTTTGTAAATAATAGAATGAATTATTATGGTTAGAAATACTTTAAAAATATATTGAAATTAATACCGATGGATAAATTAATTACTGACAAAACTTTTTATAAATCCATCACTAAATAAGGTTAGTGATGCCTCCTATACCTATGGGTGTTTAGTGTTAGTAAGTCCGTCGATAAATTTGGTTACCAACAAATTTTCCTAACTTACTGATGGAAAATTTGTCGATAAAAAAGACTTGTTGCAGTGAACTATTGTAATTCTTAGTATTTCTTAATGTACTAATGTAAATAGATGGAATTTGTAAGATCTTGTTTAGTAATGACACTATTATGTTGAATTTTGGAGTTTGGAGTGATTGCAATTGGTTAATGAATATTAGTAAAAATCTTCATTTTTCTTTAGCCGTACGTGCTTGTGTAGCTTGTTATAGAAGTGTATGGTAGTTACATGCCTTTGATTTTGGAGACAATATATGTGTGAAAGCGAGCTTAGGTGTGTGTATAAACAATATCAAAAGATGAAGCTAATTTGGTAGAAAACTTTTTGTGTAGCTTTTAAGGATTTGGCGAGAATCTTGTTTGGAAACTTGAATGTGCCAAAATCAAGTACAAGTGATTCCTACTTATATGTCATGCCCAATGACCCTTCAACAATGGGCTTTGCAAGATATATATGTAAATCAGGTGGGGAGGCGCACATGCATTAGATATCCTCATTAATTTTACATTTTGATACTTTTTGTGAGTGATCCTAAGTTAGTCAGATATTTAACACCAATTAATCTAACCACTAAAGGAATATAAAAATATTTAAAAATATTTATAGATTTTACTTAAATATCCTACTACGACTATCAACTTATACTACCTTATTTCTATTTCTCTTTTCTTTTTACCAAACTATCACACATCATCTCCTCTATTTTTGCTCCTATTTCCTTTACACCAACCATCAACTTCCATTGGAGATGAACACTTCAAGTTGGATTTCTTCCTGTAAAGAAGTCTCTTCCACTCACTTGTGTTTTTATAAGAAATCTATATTTTGTCATACTTGTCTCCTTTAAACCTCACTCCAAAGGAAAAAGATTTTTTAGGTGTGCATATTGACAAGTATATTTATAGAGAAGAAACAAGGATCAAGGTATTTGTATGACTAAATGCTTTAATGAAAATGTATTTATTGTCGGATAGAAAAAAGAAACGAGTAACGCCTTGGTACGTCACAACTCAGAATCAGTACTACCCATTTAACTGATTAATAGAATTAAACTAAATTAAAGTAAATAAATAACTTAAACAATTAAGCAACTACCTAGAACCTCGTGTGTAATCAGTGGCTCCTCTATATGTACTAGTACTGGACGGCACCAATATCTACACCTGAAAACCAAAACATAAAACGCGTGAGTCACCTAATGTCACTCAGCACATGCCCACCAAAAACAAACCAAACACACGTAAAGCTATGCCATTTTCACAACCACAGGTATTTTTCAAACATTGCATAGACATTCTTTTCAGATATTCTTTTTGTTTCTCTTGAAATTCCATGTATTTTTTCAAATTATCTTATGCACCTATTGAAAACCAAAACTCAACTAGAAGTCAGCCTAAAAATAACACACAACACAATTTTATCCAAATCTTAGCTAGAACTAGCTAAAACCACAAGTTTAGACTAGAACCTGGTCAAAATCGCAAGATAAACTCCAGTGCTAGTTCTAGCTCAAAACCAAGCTCACATAGTCGAACTAAAACCCGTCGCGTCAGCTTGGCGATAGGTGACCAACCAAGTCATGAGCAGTTGGTGAAGCACCAACCTCGACCCTCCTGAACTACCATGATGAACTACCCATGTAGGAGTCCTCCCACCTCAACATCGTAGGCCTCACAGTACCATGACCTCATAGGTCACAAAACACACGCACGGGGTGCGTCGTCACGGCACCCCTGTGTGCCCAGACACCTAGGGATTCACAACCCAAGGCTCAGCCAAAATTGGATAAAAATAGTGGATTGGTCTCTTTCACCTGGGGCCCTACAGTACCTCAAAGAGCCACGATTTTTTTTTGCGTGAGCCTGTCGCCGACAACCACGTCATAGGATACATACCAATTTCATGGAGGTCTTATACCCGCAACGACTACGCCCCTACCACTACGTGGATCCGACCCAAAACTACGAGAAACTTTTGAAAACATGCATTTCCTTTTCAAAACATCTTTATGAAAATATTTTCATTACAAAAATCTTTTCCACTAGTTGAAATTCACCAACTATTCAAATTCAAAACTAACTACATTGGTGTGCCACAAAGGTGCGCCACCTAGGTGTGCCACTCAGGTGCACCACCATGGTGCACCACTTAGGTGCACCCCAGGCAGGAAATTCAGAGCTGCAATTCAGTAGACAGCTATCGGAAATTGCTGACGGTGGGAGCCTTGGGTGGGCCACGTTCTGGCCTCCAAAACTATTCCAAAAAATACATGGAAACATTGGCCTCTAAGTCTTCTACCAATTGGGACAAGTTTCATAAAGATCTGACTTGTAAATCTCAGGATAAACAATCACAAAGCCGAAGAGGTCGTTTAAAAATGCTGTAGCAATATCTTACGAAAAATCATCAAAAATCCTCGATAAATCCTAATAAAATCACCTAAAGATTAATATCCACTAATTTCATGCTAATATATCATTTTATCATGATTTAAACAGAAATTTAGAGAGAAAAAGGAAGGAGGATGCGTACTCTGTGTCAACCGACAGTCCTTCCTTCTTCTCCGACGACTTCCTCCCCTTACGGCGAGCTTTCTTCCTCCCTTCCCTTCAAGCTCACATACTCTCTTTCTCTCTCACTGGTCTCACTACTCAATGCCTCTCTCCCACCTCTCCTCCTCTATTTATAGCCTTCCAACCTACGTCATCTTCATAGGTGACACCGCCCATCGTCGTTTGAGCAAGGCACAACGTAGAACGGCAGAGGGGAAAGGGTTGCACAGGGCATGGCAAGGAGTGGGAGGTATAGGATAAGGAGATGCAGTGCCGCTGTCAGGGTGAGGGAGCGTAGGATATCGTCGGCAAGGGCTTTGGCAGTGTTCACTATATGCACTATTCACGCCATACTGCACCACCATCGTGCGCCAATTTGGTGCGCCACATGGGTGCTCCAAGATCGTGTGCCAACTTTGTGTGCCTAAAACTTGCGCTTGGACTAGCCTTGACTGAGTTATCGAAATCACCAACCAACACCAGAGGACAATCACACCACTAACACAAGATTGCTATTCCCAACATAATCATTCATTAATATATAATTAATCCTAGAATTACATGGTACTTCTTAATTACATCTTTTCTGAATTCCAGGATGTTACAAAACGTGTATTGTTCAAGAATGATGATGATAATGAAACATGTATGAGAGGAATAGGCATGCCATTCCCTTAATTGAATTTTGGTTTATCTTGGATTTAGGTTAGTTGTTGTAAGTGGAAGGTACCAAAATGAGACGGTAGGGCATTTACATAAAGAATTTGAAACAAAAGGGATATTATGAGAAATAGTAAAGTACTAGGGATATTTAGAGAATTGTTAGTTTGATGAGGAATATTAAGATAAAAAAACCCATACAAGAATTATCAGATGGGTTTAATCAGTAGCTTATAGAACAGTACTAAGAGTCCAAGACAAACCTCCTGCACTGCCTCCACCGAAACCACCATCGACACCTCCTCCTCCTCCCCTCTTGCTCAACTACTCCACCACCAAAACTTGAAGAAGAAAGAGAACAACCCTAGAAAGAGCGACGAAGCCCTCTAGTTGAGGTCGAAGTCCTCCATTCCCATATGAAGGTTACAAGTAGGGCGAACGAACAACCAATAGTAAGTGCCTTGGAACAGAGCTGTGTGCCAGCTTGGTGCTCCACATTGGTACGCCATGATGGTACTCTACATTGGCACTCCATTATGGTGCTCCACATTTGTGCTCCAGTATAGTACTCTCCACCTAGCTACCTAGAATATTGACTGGACCATAGACTTGCGGTCGTGGTTTGTGTGATGATCATGGGCTAATCAAAATGTCAGATAGGGTTCGGATGTAGTTAGGCCTGTCGTGCCCAAAGTAACATCTTTCTAAAGAGTTTGCCTACGAATCGTCTCAAAATCGGAGTGTCTATAGACACTCTCTATCCAAACATCCTCTACCTCTTCAAGATGGTATTCAAGTCTTTCTTCTTTTTCTTTTTTTTCCTTGTGTGTGTTTGATAGGTTTTCAAGTACGCTTGCTTGTTGCTTATGACCAAAATCTTTTCGCACACAAAAATGAGATTGTGAGCTTCCCCAACAACCTTTTAATTTCCTTCAAAATGTGTACTTCGCCAGACAATTTTCGTGATTCTTCAAAAGGGTTGCATATCTTCAGGAAGATTGGCCTTCTTCTCTAAAAGCTAACTTCCTCAAAAGCTAGATTTTTTTTTTTGAATAAGTCATAGTAGATTCAACAATTCATTAATATAAAATTATAAGGTACAATACTATTACATTAGAGTATGTCCAAAATGGTACCAATAATGTTAATCCAATAACAACATGACTCAATTAATTATCTTCTGCGGGTATTGCATCTTGTATTAATGCTCTAAACTTCTTTGACACCTTCCCTTCTAATTATATCCTAATTTGAGACTATCGAAGTGAGATGTGCAAATCTGAGTAAACGTCCATATCAATCAAAATATTTTAATAATATTTAAGTTTTATTATTTTCTTATATTTATTTTAGAAGATTTATGGTTTGTATGAAATAATCTAGAAAAAATCCTAGATCTGTCACTACATGGTTGAGGATGAGATGACTCTGATGTGTTGCAAGAGCTAGCAAGATTTTAAAAGGAATCCCGGCAAAACATAAATTGTATGAATGAGTAGACAAAACGTTGGATTGCTCTCTCTAACTAAAGCCAAAAGTCTTAGAAAAAACAACGACAATAAAAAGCCTGACCTGATTTGAGGCTGAATTGTCCCGAACGATCGACTGTGAAGGCCAAACAGGAATTACATTCCTGGTAATCAGTGGCCACATATTTGGTAGTTATATATCCTTTACCACAAAGTTGTGTTCCAGTGACAACGTTTTGACAATAACTGAGTAGAAAAAAAAACGACTAGGAAGGCACTAGTTCAAGGATGAAGCAACTCTAGGGGGCTACAGGATCTAGCAAGATTTGCAAACAAACTAATTGATATGAACAAGAGCTACAGGATTGTTGAGCATTTGGCAAATGTGTTAGTTACTTTAATTCTTTGTAGCTAAGGTAATTATTGGTATTTGTTAAAGTACTAATGTAAATAGATGCAATTTGCAAGATCTTGTTTAGTAAGTATAATATTATGATGAATTTTGGAGTTGGGAATGATTATAACTAGTTAATGAATCTGAGTAAAATCTTCATTTTTCTTTAGCCTTCTACATGCCTGTGTAGCTTGTTATGTTAATGTATGTTAGTTGCATGTGTAAAAGCTAGCTTAGGTGTGTGTATAAACAATAGAAAAAGCTGATGAACCGGTTCAATGATGAAACATCTCTGCTGGGCAGCAAGAGCTAGCAAGATTTTGAAAGGATTCCCCGCAAAACGTAAATTGTATGAACGGGTAGAGAAAACGTTGGATTGCTCTCTCCACCCGAGGCCGGAAGTCTTAGAAAAAACAACTCCAATAAAACCCTGTAATCAATAGACGTTGCACTAGAAACTAAATAATATAAAGCTAATTACTAGAAAGCCAACGACAACGAGAAGAAAAGGAAGAGTGTCACATCATCAGCTTCCGTAGCGATAAACTTCTCCGGAGCTCATTCCACCATGCTTTGAATAGACTTGCCATGTTAGTTAGGTCTGTCGTTTTCATCATTCTACCACCCTTTGAATCGTAAGAACGAATTTCATTGTTGAAGAAGTCTATCTCCAGCAGGTGCCAGTGGCTGTTGGATTTAACTAGAACACAATATTTCTGGAAACGAAGTAGTTCCCTAGAACGGCATAGGTATTGTTCTGAAAAAGAAAATAACATGTGGAAAAACTCCTAAATATGTTGATTTTTCTTGTGTTGCTGTACGCGATGCTGATTGCGTGTAGTATTGCTGTACCTGATGCTGAAACTATACTCACTCCAAAAACAAAGCCTCCGACCTTTGTAGGAGAAATGGAAAATCTCAAGAACTTGTTTAGGCATCTCTTCAGCGGAAATTGGACAACCAACACTGCAGATGACGTCAGAAGCTCAGATCTCTGAAGTAGGCGCGGAATTGTAAGTTCTGTATGTAGTTGTTCGCTTCGTTTGTTTCTCTCTTTGGTCTTTGGCTATTGATTTTGTGTTTTCGGGATCCGTGTCAATAACCAACATAGTCGTCGTCGTCGGACTGTAGGAAAAATCAGGGATCGGAAGATTGAGGCTCCGACGATGGTCAAGCAGGAGAAAGTTTCTCTGTAAGATTTCTCTGTATCCTTTCCCTTACAGTCTTCTCCTCTATTTATAGGGGAAACCCTTGACCACCCTCCGCACTTCCTCCAACGGCTCCCCTTCTGCCGTTTCAATTCCAACAATAAATGCTGGTAACCGCCGGAGTTAATCCGGCCATGAATGGGTGAAACGAACGTCCGTTTCACCCTTCATTTGAAATGGTCTTCAATGACCATTACTCACATTTCCCACTTGGTCATGAAGACCATGCACAAATTCCATGCACAGAGATGTTATATTTCCACTTCTACTATTCGTGAAGTGTACAATTTAAATTTTAATTTTCCACTCCCACTATTCATGAGAATGTTCTTCTTTTCCATCATCCATGGA
>JAMKQA010089749.1:0-21935 GCA_024699735.1 Posidonia australis
GGCTGCGGCCGGGGCGGTTGAACTCCAGTACGGGGTGGTTCACCGCGGCACTGCAGTGAGGGTGTGGTGACATGGAATCTACACCAGCTGCTTGAGGCCAGGTCGATCACCTGTGGCCAGGGTGATACGACCAGTATGGAAATAATGGAAATAATGAAAATGTGGATTTGTGTGTAAACTAGTTTCTAGCCCGATTTTGTGGTAAATTGTGCCGTTGGCTTTTAAATGGTGTTTTAGGTTAGGAAACTAGATGAAATGATTTGTTTTCTCCAGTGTTGAGAATAAAGGTTTTGAAAAAACATGGGATTTGAAAGAAAAGAAAAGAAAAGTTTGAAAAGCATTGCTTTATGAGTTTTTGAGAAAATCTACATGTGAGGGTTTAAAATGATGCTTTCTGGCAAGGTTTTTCTGTGTTTTTGGTGTTGTTTTTGGGGCACGTACTGGGTGGCATTCTTGTCACTCACGCGTGTTTTCTTGTCCCCCTGTTTTCAGGTGCTGAGCTATAGGAGCAGTCTTTCCTGGTGCAACTTTTCGAGCTACACTTGCCGCACACAGGTCTGGGTAGTTAGCTTTATTTATCTTATTATTGCTACTTGGTTGCATTTATTTGTGTTTGGATAGTTCTTGTACTGTTGTGTAGCACTGGGGTGTTACAGAATGATACTTCAATTGGTAGGAAAATAAATTCTATAATTAATAGTCAGTCTTTTTAGGAATATGCTCGAAAGGTAGTAAGCATAATGAAGTCGTTTTCAAAAGTCCTTCGCTTGATAGATGGTGATAAGAAACCTACAATGAGTTTCTTATATGAGGCAATGAAGTTGATGAAAGATGTTGTGAAAGATGCAGCATACAGATCATCCAAAGAATATTTGAAAATTATCGAAGAAAGATGGTCCAACATGTTTATTCACCCTTTACATGAAGTTAGTAAGTAGTTTAATATATATATTTATCTTTGTCGTAATTATATTTACATTATAATTGGTTGTATAATTACTTTTCTTTATCAATGTAGCATACTATCTGAATCTGCAGTACCAATACGATTATAATCTCGTGAATCGTACTAATTTACTATCTTCCATGAGATTGGTAATAAAGAAATTAGAGCCAAATGTAGACATTCAAATAGAAGCGTTGAATGAAATTAAATACTTTAGGAACCAAATGTTCGGATTTGGAGATCCTCAAGCGATTCATGACCGTACTTCGATGACTCCAAGTAAGGATTTGTATATTATTTATTTTATTTCATAACATTATATCATAATATGAGTAATACATTAATAATTTAATATCATATTTCAAGTGAATGGTGGATACTAAATGGAATAGATGCTCCAAATTTAAGAAAAATTACAATAAAGATTTTATCTCAAACTGCCTCAGCTTCAAGATGCGAAAAAAATTGGAACACATTTAATCTTATCCATACAAAAAGAAGAAACAGATTGGAAACTCAAAGATTAAATGATCTTGTGTTTGTACACTATAATATGAGACTGAGAATAAAACATATCAAAGAAGGAGAAGATAAGGATCACTTCGACCCAATTGATTTGGTATATATATACAATGAGGACGAAGATGAGGATTCTATACTAAAGTGGTTGCAAGAAAATGAACAACCAGTACTAGATGAAGAACAAGGTAGACCAAATTCAAGAATTGTTGCTGAAATGGACATTAATATTGAAGAATACATTAGTTCATCAGAACATTCTCATAGTGGAACTCCAGATTTAGGTGGTGAGAGTAATACAGATGATACCTCACAACCACCAGATGATGATGAAGGTGGTGACAGCGGCAATACAACTCAACATGGAACTGGAGACCTACGAGAAGAAAGTCAAAGGCCACTTAGTCCATTCACAAGAGAAGATGAATTCACACATGCCACACAAGATAAACATAATGGAGCTCGACAACCATCAAGACCTGATCATTTACCGTATCATTATAAAAGAAAACCTCGTGAAGACACAGTACAAGATTCAAATTCTTGGAGTAGTCATACTAGGAGAAGTTTATTAGAGTCATTTGATTCTCTGAATATCCATGATCCTACAGACCCTTATGACTACAAATCTTATGGAGATCATTCTTATGAGTAATCAGATTATACATCTGAAAGTGATCTAAATTGATCTAAGTAGTCTTAAATATAGATTATTATGTACTTTAACTTATTCTAAAGTTTTAAAGCAAAATTCGAAGTTTTTTTTATTATTTCCATGAACTTCTGTAAATTTTCCATATTTCCACCGACATTTCCACCGATGTCCGACACGTTTCCTATTTTTGTCGAACCGAAATTCGATACGAAATCGATGTTTGGAACCATGACACCAACATATCGACAACGGCACGGGAGTTGCAACAACGGTAGTGGAGTTTACAATGCAAAAGAGAAAATAAAGGTGGATTCTGATCTAGATCGTGATTTACTCTGATGTTAGTTGATGTAGGACAAGCAACGAGAATCGAATTATAATTTCAAGATAATGAAGATGAACTACAATCCATTCTTTAAAGAAATCAACTAAATCTCCAAACAAGAGATTCCAATTTCTACTCAAGAATATCAAATATCAATAATTTCAAATCTTCATCCAAAACTATCTAACAATAAGAGGATGATTCCCTTGTATAAGATACCTAATTAAAAATTCAAATAAAAGATATAACTAGCTCTCCAACTAAATAACAAGATAAAATATCTAATACAAAAGATATAACTAATCCTAGAACTGAATAGCAAGATAAAATAACTAATTATCTGACTAATTATCTCAATACCATCCTCATCAGTGTGTTGTGACTTGAGAGATTAGAGATTTGAGAGTAAAGAGTGTTGAGAGATTAGTAAAAAATATGGGACAGGGGAGGAATATTTATAGAGTTTATAAGAGGAGAGGCAGAGAGAGAGGAATGAGTTGTTTAAAAAAATCCAATGACAGGAAATTTCCAACCATTGCCTGTCCAATCATTGGAATATTCTAGTCGGTCAAAAAGGTGGAGTAAAGGGCTAAGGCAAGTCGAAGGCTCGAGTAGGCTACATGGTAGGGCACGCAGGCCTTGTAGGTTGGGCTAGGTGGAACCCATGCCCAATGCGGGCTCAGGCCAAGGGCTTGGACCCCAAGCCCAACTTGTCTTGCCCCTTGGCAAGTCAAGCCAAGCCCAGGCCCACGTCAAGCTGGGTCAAGCCATCCATGTACCACCCAGCCCAATTTACATCTACTTAAAATGCAAGAAATAAAAAAAAGGTAATTTGTTTTATGCCCCAAATTCCAACATTCATTATCAAGCTTTCTGAAGATGTAATTGTGCTTCAGACCACTGCAATCACATAGAAATATCACTAACATAACAAGCATGAAATCATTAAGTTGAATTAACTTTCTAATATTATGGTGGTGGAAAGGTCTAATTGGCATTAATGGTCAAATGCGTCAAAATGTTGAGTATTTTTGGGAGAGGTGGTGGAGTTTTAGAAGATTTGGTGGCAGACATCAAGTTGCATGGCTAATGCTATCGCATGCTATATGGTGGTCAAGATGGTTGGAATGTAAAAAAAGAATTTTTCACTGGGTGATCTCTGATGATGCCAAATGTAGGGAGAGGGTTTTTGAGTTAGTGCTTAAGTGGTCTTCTTCAATGCCAGATGCAAATTCTGGCACTAAAAGGGAGATCGCTGCTCAGTTAGAGGGTCTGGTTTCCATGTAGGCCAGGTTTGGGGTTGTCATGTTTTATATTTCTTTTTTCTTTTTTTTTGCTTCCTAGTTCCACCTGTGGAACTAATTTCATGCTGTTCTTGGACCCTATTGGCTTGATAGATTTCCTATTTCTGTATTTTTGCTCTGGTTTTTTAATGAAATTGCCATTTACTGTTGAAAAAAAAACTTTCTAATAATGACATACTAACTGAAAAAAGAAACATAAACTCATAGACACCGAAGATGCTCAGACTTGTTTGCAAACATATCACTAGAGCAGTACTAGTACAGACAT
The DNA here is from genome assembly GCA_024699735.1 of Posidonia australis. Classification (NCBI taxonomy): domain Eukaryota; kingdom Viridiplantae; phylum Streptophyta; class Magnoliopsida; order Alismatales; family Posidoniaceae; genus Posidonia; species Posidonia australis. The sequence continues at coordinate 4,018 of JAMKQA010089749.1, forward strand.
GTCATGATTTTCACCAGATTTAAACAACTAAAAATTATCTAATGCAAATGAAATGGGTGTTTCTACGTATAGACATCCTTCCAAGGTTATGGTAGGGGCACAAAATCTCTCACTGGCAACATTGAAAGAGATCATGTAAGGAAAGACTACAAAATACACATAACCGTGAATTACTAACATATGTAACAGCCATTATTACATTTGTCATATCTCAGTATATGGGCACAGCATGATAGGTGATGCCAAAAAGAAAATAAACAAAACAAAATAAGAGTGTAAATTTGGCAATACTAATACATGCAATAACTGTTGCCAAATCTCATATACAAAAGCTTCTTTACAATGGATATTACCAGATATATGCACTTTTTGGATTAACCATTCTCACAAAGAGGGTATTGTCAGTGAAAATTGTATAAGATTCACTGACTATTGCAGTGAAGCATCCAATTGCCTCACAGAAATCTTCTAAAACTTTTATGCATTACTTAAAATAGTCACTGTCCTGAGAAATTCAAACAGCTGCTAAAAAGGGAAAATCATGTAAATGAGGAGTTGCAACACAATCAATGAACAATCAAGGCAGAAACATAACCAATCTAAACTATGGTTAGCATACCCAACAAGTGAATAGCTTTTAATCCATGCTCACCATCTCCAATTTATCTAAAAACTCTGTCTCATCTTCATCTAGAGCTTTAGGGGGTCCTGAAATGAAATGTTTCAACATATAATCAAGTAAGTACTACCCAGTAGAAAACACCAAAAGCTGCTAGAAAAGTCCCATCATTAAGAACGGCCAGAGACAGAATAGAATGAAACCAATATGTAACGCATGGCTGGTGGTTGGGACTTGGACCTATGAGAATCCATATTCAAATAACAAAGAAACTGATAAAACACCATTAAGAATTTCAATCAACATGTGGTTAAAAACTTGCAACAAGAAGTCAAAACATGGTAGAAGCTAATTATCGACGACTTAGATGGCAATGTCCTAAATCAATCTAAATAATAAAAAGAGTTAATTACTTGATAATATCCTGTACTATCACTTAGTATCTTGTACTTCAAAGCACATCACTTTGATATCTTCAGCATTGAATTTTTTTAAAATCGGTATAGTTGAGACTAACGGTGTTAATCTTTCACCAAAGTGCCCATTATGCCCTTAATTTCTCCCCTTTTCTTTCCTTGGGTCCCACTTTCTTTCTCTTGCTCCCTTCTTTCCTTTCTTTCTCTTCTATCTTCTTCCACCCTTCTTTTCCTTCCTCTCTCCTTTCTTACAACAACAGTGATAAGCTGTAGAGTAGGCGACAATGGGTTGTCAAGTAGGCGGCAACAAGTTGTGTAGTACACACACAACAACGGTTGTAATGGAGTAGGCAGCGAAGTAAAGGGTTCAAGTAGGAGAAAGTCATCTTGCTATGAAACTTGTGCTGCTTAGTCCTATTCTCCTTGTTCTACCTTTTTCTGCAAACAGTAGAGGTTGCAACATCCCATCGTTTGAGGTATTCTTCTGAAACAAATGGCACGTAAGTAAATGGCATATCTAGGTGAACTGCCGTCATTCTTGACAATGGTGATGAGGAAGAAAAGAGCATAGGTGGCCCTCTTCCTCCTAGCATACTCCTTCCTCATCTCCTCCTCCTGGAACGTCCTCCTCTCCATCCACACCAACACCTCTTCTTCCTCCTCCAGCAACATGTTCTTCAACTGTTGGCCATCATTGCACGTGTTGGCATTCTACATCGTGGTGTTTGATGTCCAGTCAATGGCCATCGCAGCTACGATCGTGGTGCCAACCACATTGGTGACATGTATAATGGTGATCAATAGAGGTTGCAACAGTAAAGGTTGTGATAGAGTTAGCATATTATATATTTGATGTAGTGGGTTATTAAGTTATTGGATATCCATCTAGTCTAAGGTATCTAATACTCCTATATAAATATGTAACTCCATAATTAGTGAAATAGATTATCTTTTTCTCCCTTATCTTCTTTCTACATGGTACCAGAGCCCAAGGGAAAATGTTAGGGACCCTTTTCCTTCACAATCACCACCCATCAGCCACCTCCAGTCGCCAAACCACCTCCTCCTGCCATCAGAGCCACTGGTTCTCCCCTCCAGGCTCACCGTCAGCCACTACAGGTCATTTTCTGCCGGTCTGCATCCACAGGAAAGAGACCAGTCGTCATCTAGGCCCTCCCCAGGCCTCTTTGTCCCCTCCTCTAGCGCCGCCAATGGGTTCCGGCACCCCCAGGCCACCAATGAGGCAGTCCAGCCCCTATTTTGTCACCAACCGACATCTCAAGCCATGTGTTAGGCCTCCTCGTGTCGTTTCATTGTCTTGTGTGTATGGATACGTGATATCCACAGGTGTTCGTGCCTCGAGACTGTGTTGATGTCTCCAAACGGCCCTTGTGAGTTGTTTTAGCCTTGTCTACACCAAATCAGTGTCTTTTCCTATACCAGCACAGTAAAATCAGACCACCCACCTTACTGTTTATCATGGTTACATGTGAATCCTTGGTGAAAAATATCAATGGGACCTCTGAAAAACTTAATGGCAAGAATTGTCTTCTTTGGACACAGAGTTTTGAGACATTTATCACAGCATATCGTAAGATTGGTTATCTCACCAAGTCTCCTCCTGATAATAGAGATGTGACTTATGAGACTAATTTGTTGATGATACGGTCATTGTTTCTTGGTTGGTAAATAACATGGAGCATACGGTTGTAAGAAGTGTTATGATGTTGCAACCAACAAAGAAGATCTAGAATATGTTGCGTCTCACGTATGGTTACAAGAAAAATATATCCAGAGTTTTCAAGGTCTATGAGCAGTTGTTCACTCTACGAGGGCGATCAGTTTATTCAAGAACATTTTACACTACTGTAGGCTCTACTTGACAAGCTTGAAGTCTACCAATCCTTGACTGCTGATATCACCTAGACAAGACAGTATCACGAAGAACTGGCTGTGACGATCTACCTTTTCAGTTTGACTCCCGATCTCAATTCTCAAAAGGGAACAAATTCTCGAAGTTGACAATGTGCAATGTACCTGATCTATAATCTACCTTAGCCATAGTGTTGCGTATTTTCACAGCCATGTCTTCTTCAGTACCTGAGCAATCAACTATGGCAGTTATGTGTAGTAGAGGACACAATGACTTACGTGGGGATAGTCATGGACATACAAATATGAAGGACACCCTCATTACACTCATTATAACCAAACAAGTCATTGGGTTAACAGATGCTGTGATTTAATTGGTCAACCTTCCACAACACATGTTACTACTGAGACTACGCTATGCACTTCTACCAACGAAGAGCAAACAGTTACCATCTCTCAAGCTGACTATGATCGACTCTTACAGTTAAAGGTCACCGACTCCGCTGTCACTGCCTCTCATTCTCCTTCCACATGTACTAGTGCTTTTCTGACCTCTAGGGATCCTTCTTCAATCATTGATTTCGGTACCTCCTCTCACATGTCAGGTACAAAAACCTTGTTTACACATCTGACTCAGCTTTCCGATATTCGATCTGCGACCATCGTTGATAATCGATCTTGCCCTATCACTGGAGAAAGAGTTGTGTAGACCTCTTCTCAGCTTTCTCTTGGAAAAGTGCTATATATACCTGATTTCCATATTAATCTCCTTTCTATTAGTGCTAGTACTAAACAATTACTCTATTATGTCACCTTTTTTCCTTTTCACTGCACGTTTCAGGATTTGTGGATAGGAAAAAGAATTGATTTAGACTGTGAACGAGACAATGACATGTACCTACTGGTCAGTGATGATATACCACATGGATTAGTGTCTGTGGTGTCCACATCTGAGCCTTCTTCTCTGTGGCACTACCAGTTAAGTCACCCTTCTCACCAAAAATTGTAACAGACTTTACTATAGATTTCTGTTTCCCCGTTTGATTGTGAGTTGTGTTAATTAGGTAAACACCATCATGCTTCCTTTAGACATTTACGTTTTGTGTCAAATCTTACGTTATTTGAGTTAGTCTATTGTAATATCTAGGATTCTACCAAAGTTCCATTTGTATGTGGTCATTGTTATTATATTGTGTTTGTTGATGATTTTTCAAGAATATCTTGGATCTATTTGCTTAAAGATCGAAGTCGTTTTTGTGATGTACTCAAAACATTTACTACAGAAATAAAAAATCAATTTGATGTTACTCTAAAATATTTACGTATAGATAATACTCTTGAATTTGTTCAATCCAAAGTTGAATCTTATTGTACATCCTTAGGTATTATGCATCAGACAACTTACCCTCACACCTCTCGACAAAATAAGGTAGTTGAATGCAAACACAAATATATACTTGATATCACTCGCACCATCACGCTTCACATAAAAGTTCCCAAATATCTTTGGTCTGATGTTGTTCTTACTGCTACATATTTTATTAATAAGATGTCCTCTACTCCTTTGGATAATGAAGTACCTTTTCAACGCCTTCGATCAGATACCACTATATTTCTTTTAACCCCTCGTATGTTTAGGTGTGTTGCTTTGTCCAGGATCTCACCCTTGGACTTGATAAATTGTCTTTCAAGTCTATCAAGTGTATTTTTGTGAGTTATTCCAAAACTCAACGAGGTTGTCGATGCTTTCATCCTCCATCTAAGCGATATTTTGTGTCTACTGATGTTACCTTTTGTTAGTTCATGAGTTATTCTGATGATTTTGCACCTACCATTGATTTGATTCCTCTTTCTTCTATGGTTGAGTCTTCTATTACAGATCACTAAGACATCCCTATTGTTTGTACAGAGACCCCTTGTCCTTTGCAAGTATATCAACGTTGTCAACAAATACCAGTGCCTCTCACAACAAAACTGACCTTCTGTGCAAATGCAAATCCACCTCCTAATGATTCTGACCTACCAATAGACCTTCGAAAAGATATCTGTTCTTCCACTGCTCATCCAATATCCAATTTTATTTCCTATGACTCTCTTCATCTTCGTTTTCGTAGTTTTATCTTGTCTCTCTCTTCTGAATCTGTTTCCAAGAATCATCAAGAGGCACACTTACTTTCCCAATAGAAAGCAATAATGGATGAAAAGATAACTGCATTAGCAACACGTGGCACTTAGGAGTTGGTGACTCGTTTTGTTGGAGCTAACGTAGTCACTTATCGATGAATCTGCATTGTAAAATACAAGACCGACAACACCATAAATAGATATAAAGTCAAATTGATTGCTCGTGGATTTACTCAGACATATGATATTGATTATGCAGAGACATTTTCACCTGTTGCTCGCCTCAACTCTATCAGACTCATCTTGTCTATTGTTATCAATGATTCTGGGGTATTGTGCCAATTAGATGTCAACAATGTCTTCTTATATGATGATTAGACCAATTCTGTGCTTATGAAGTAACTTCCAGTGTATGGTGTTTAAGAAAAGGATAGAATATGCAGGCTAAAGAAGGTGATTTATGGTCTTAAACAGAGTTCCAGGATCTAGGACTTGATTTGAAAAATTCAACAAAGTGATAATAATTGGAAGTTTCCAAAAATATGTTGTTGATCACTCTATGTTCTCCAGGAAGACGGGTAGTGGATGTGTACTTCTTGTGGTCTATGCTGATGATATACTGGAGATCGATAGTGATAAAGAGGGCATTAAAGAGATAAAAAAGCACCTTAGAACATATTTTGTCACTAAAGATATTGGAAAGTTAAGATATTTTCTGGACATAAAGTTTACTTATGCAAATGGAAAAATAATATATGTCCTTGATCTCCTCCAAGAAACAGGTCTTTTGAGGTATAAACTAGAGAGTACTCCGATTGAGCAGTCATCATCCTTCTAGGATATCAATTCAGAGCTGTTAAAAGACCGTGATCAATACAAGAGATTAATTGGAAAACTTATATATTTGACAGTGACTCGGTTAGACATTTCGTATGCAGTTAGTTTGCTGAGTTAGTTCATGCATGAACCCAGAAGAATGCACTAGAGTGAAACCCTACATATTCTTTCTTATATTAAAAATATCCCAGGCAAAGGATTAGTCTATAGAAAAAATAATCATACAGATGTCATAACATACTCAAAGTAAGGATATGCAGGAAATCAAGGAGATAAAAAGTCAACATCTGGTTTCTATACATATGTGACAGGAAATCTCGTCATCTGATGCAGCAAGAAGCAGAATGTCTCAATTTAGTAATGAGACAGAATATAGATCCATAACTCAAACAACTTCTAAGATGATGTGGATCAAATCTCTCTTATTAGAGCTTGACTTTACCATTAAGCTACTTGTTAGAGTATATAATGTGGATTGTTATGTCTTAATGGATTATTAGATATCCGTTTAGTATTGGATAATTAATATCCCATATATATGTAATCATATACTCAATAGAATTGGTTTTTCCTCTTCTTTTCTCAATCTATCTCTTCACATGGTACCAGAGCATAGAAAAAAAAACCAAGAAACAACACCCCACAGCAGCAGTCGTCGACCACCACCTCTCTCCACCACTGCTGGCTACTGACTGCCGCCGTCCGACCAACCTTCCACCGCTGCCAGATAGGAGTTGTCCCTCCCCAATCTCTGCCAGCCTCCCCTCTCCTCCTCTAACCTTGCGCCATCAGCCAAGACAGGCTAAGACCACTGTCGACACTGCCAAAGGTCACTGACGTACGTGTGGCCGTCGATGATGCCCTAGTCTTTTTCCCCTCAATCTGAAAGGACAATCCAACTCTTCCCGTGTGGCATGATCGTAGTGTTGGCTATGTTCTAACCTCTCCAAGCCTCTGATCTTCGTTATACGTGAATACGTCACATCCATGTTCTTGGTGAGCAATCCGGTTCATCGTTGTTATTTTCCGACCATATATTTGACTATTTTTCAGTAATTTTTAGTCAGAATGGCATCTCATGACTCGTTTGTCAAAAATACGAGTGGCACATCTAAGAAACTTTCTAGATCCAACTATATCCTATGGTCCCAAAGCTTCAAAACATTTGTTCTAGCCTACAAAAAATTGAAGCATCTCACCCACCTTCCTCTTGATATCAAGTCAGATCAATATGAAAATTAGCTTACCAATGACACTGTTATTATCACATGGATGGTAAATAACATAGAGTCTTCAATTGCACGCAGTGTTATCCTATTGCAGCCTGTAAAGAAGATCTTAGACACTCTATGCCTCACTTATGGCTACAAGAAGAACATATCTCGTGTCTGCCAAATATATAAGCACATCTTCACTCTTTATCAGGGAGATCAGACCGTTCAGCAGTATTTCACTGCCCTTCGAGTATTATTAAACGAGCTAAATGTATATCAATCATTGACAATAGATATCACAAGACTCCGCCAGTATAGGGAAGAATTAGCAGCTGTAGCCTATCTCTCCAGTCTGAACTTGGATATTAGCTCTCAGATCCGAGGTCAAGTTTTAGAAACTGACAGTGTTCCCAACTTACAGACGACCTTTGGCAAGGTCCTCTAGGTTTCTATAGTCTCGACTCACCCCGTGTCTAAGCCCTCTACCATGACAGTCACACGACGTCGTGGACGTGATAGTTCTAGAGAAGGACGTCGTAGACGAAGAGATATAGATGGACATCTCTGGTGCTCACATTACGACCGCTAGGACACAAGGTTGAGAAGTGTTGAAATATTATTGGTCGACCACAAACAACACATGTTACCACTAAGTCATCCACTGTTGCAGCTACCACTCAGAAGCAGACCTTTACCATTTCGCAGGTAGATTACGAGCGACTTCAGCGGCTAAAGATCACTGACTCTACTACTACGACTACATATGCTAACTCCTCAAGTACTAGTGCCTTCCTTGCATATAGAGACTCCTAGATCATTGATTCTAATGCCTCCTTACACATACCAGGTACACACAGTTTGTTTACCCAATTATCTGATTTTCGTACTATGACCATTGTTGACGATCGAACCTGTCCTATGTCTAGTGAAAAGGTGGTCAACGCCTCTTCTCAATTGTCCCTTGAGAAAGTTCTTTTTGTTCCTAACTTTCATGTAAATTTACTCTCAATTAGCGCCATTACAAAGCAATTACGTTGTTCAATCACATTTTTCCCTTTCCATTGCACTTTTCATGATTTACAGACGAAAAGAAGGATTAGTTTGGACCGTTAATGCAGAAATGGAGTATGCCTACTAGTTCGTAATGATATACCTCAAAAATTAACTTCTGTGACGTCTACCTTTAAGTCTTCTTCCTTGTGACATTACCGGTTGAGACATCCATCTCATCAGAAACTTCAGTAGACACTACCTTAACAGTCAATTTCTCAGTTTGAGTGTGAGTCATGTCAGTTAGAAAAGCATCATCGTGTTTCTTTTAAAAGGTTGCATCTTGTGTCTACTACTACTGCATTTAAATTAGTCCATTATGATGTCTGTGGTCCGTCTAAAGTTCTGTCTGTGTCAGGTCATAAATATTATATAGTATTTATGGATGATTTTTCCAGAGGTTCATGGATCTACTTGTTGAAAGATCATAGTCAAGTTTATGATGTACTCTGCAATTTTTTGAATGAAATAAAAAATCATTTTGGTGTCACTCCTAATTTTTTACGAACTGACAATGCCCTTGAGTTTATGCAATCTAGGATTGATTCTTATTGTTCTTTCTTAAGAATTATACATCAGATTTCTTACCCTCACACCTCACAGCAAAATGAAATGATAGAACGTAAGCATCGGCATATTCTCGATGTCACCTGTACTATTATAGTCCACATGAATGTCCAAAAATAGTGTAATCTGATGATGTACTTATGGCCACTTATCTCATCAATCGCATGCCTTCTACATCTTTGGGAGGTAAAGTTCCAGTTCGTCGCTTTAAACCTGAGTCCATCTTGTTTAGTCTGATACCCAGAGTTTTTGGATATGTGACGTCTGTTCAAGACCTTTCCCTTGATTTAGACAAACTGTCCCTACGCTCTATCAAGTGTGTTTTTATTGAATACTCGTGAACTCAAAGGGAATATCGTTGTTTTCCAACAAAACAATACTATGTGTCTGCATAAGTCATATACTTTGAGTCAAAACCGTACTACAGTGTCTCCACCTTATCCAGTATATTTGTTCCCATTCCTTCAGTTATTGAGATACAAGATACTGACACTTAGGGTGCACCTACTGTGCCACCAGCAGCTACTCGTCCTTTGTAGGTTTACCAACGACAGCAGCGTACTCCAGTACCTCCCACCAACAAACAATTCTCCTCCACTGATGCAAATCCATCCACCACATCCTCAGACTTGCCCATTGCACTTCGGAAAGGTATTCGGTCTTTCACTGCACATCCCATTTCTCATTTTATTTTCTATGTTTCTCTTCACCCTTGGTTCCGCAGTTTTGTCCTGTCTCTTGTTTCCCAGTCTATTCCGAGGACCTATCAGAAAGCAATTTCCCTTCCTTATTGGAAGGCTACTGTGGATGAAGAGACTGCACTCACTAGTTGTGGTACATGAGAGTTGGTGGCCAGAGCTACCAAGGCTACAGTAGTCTCAAGTAAATAGGTCTATACCATCAAATACGTTGTAGATGGCCACATTGATAGATACAAAGCTAGACTAGTAGCTCGAGGCTTCACTCAGACGTATGAGATTGATTATAAGTAGACCTTTTTCCAGTTGTCCGTCTCAATTCCATCAGAGTTCTTCTTTCTCTTGCTCTGAATCAATCAAGAGATCTTTGCCAGTTGAATGTAAAGAATGCTTTTCTCTATGGTGATCTGACTGAGTTTATTCTGATAGAGCAGCCTCTAGGATATGCTACTCAAGGGAAGAATCATGTGTGCAGACTCAAGAAGGTAATCTATGGCCTCAAGCAAAGTCCCAAAGCATAGTTTGAGAAGTTTAGTTAAGTTGTTCTTACTGATGGATTTCAACAATGTGCAGTAGACCACTGAGTGTTTCACAGGTGCACAGATCATAGATGTGTTATCTTGGCTGTCTATATAGATGATATATTAGTGACTGCCAGCGATGCACAGGGCATTGAGGAAATAAAAACGCATCTTCATAGTCACTTTGTGACAAAGGATATGGATAAGTCTTGTTACTTTCTTGAGATAAAGTTTGCCTATGCACATGACAAGATGACGTTGTCACAGAGAAAATATGTGTTGGACCTCCTACAGGAGACAGGTCTCTTAAGATGCAAACCAAAGAACATCCCTATTGAACAGACGCTAACTTTCTGGGATAGTAGTTCAAAACTACTTGAAGATCCTACTCAGTATAGGATATTAATTGGGAAGTTTATCTATCTGACTGTGACTCGACCGGATATTTCGTATGTAATCAGTCTGTTAAGCCAGTTCATACATAAGCATAGAAGAGTACACTGGATGGGTGTTTTTCGTGTTCTATCTTATGTGAAAGGTGCCTCAGGGAAAGGCCTGGTCTACAGGAACAATGGCCACATCAAGATTATGACATACTCAGACTCAGGATATGCAGGTGATAGAGGAGACAGAAAGTCCACATCTGGTTTCTGTACATATGTGAAAGGAAATTTGGTCACATGACACAGTAAAAAGCAGAATGTAGTGTCAAGGTACAGTGCAGAGACAGAATATAGATCCATAATGAAAATAACATGTGATATGATGTGGATAGTTATTGTTAGAGCAACTTGGATTTGATGTTGACACGCCTATGTCTATGAAGTATGACAATCAAGTTACTATCTTTATTGCAAACAACCCCACCTTACATAAACGAACAAAGCACATTAAAGTGAATTGCCACTTTGTGAAGAACATAGTCATCCAAGGAGTCATCTCTACTCCTTATACACAGTCTTCAAACCAGCTAGCAGATATTTTTACAAAGGGTCTAAGTGTAAGAGTGTTTGGGTCTCTATGTGACAAGTTAGGCATGATTGATATGTATGTTATAGCTTAAGGGGGAGTGTTAGAGTATGTAATGTGGGTTGTTATGTCTTAATAGGTTGTTGGATATCCGTTTAGTGTTGGATAACTAATACCTTATATATATGTAATCACATACTCAATAGAATTAGTTTTTTTCTCTTCTTTTCTCAATCTATCTCTTCACACTACCGATGTCGATGCATTGTAATAATCAAGTAGCTATTTTCATTACCAACAATCCCACGTTTCGTGAACACACAAAGCACATAGAGGTTGACTGTCATTATGTATGAGATATAGTGATAAAAGGAGTCATTTCTACACCTTAGACTCAATCATCAGAGCAGCTGACTGACATTTTCACAAAAAAGTTAAGTATTAGAGTTTTTGAGTCATTATGTACCAAATAGAGCATGATTGATATGTATGTTTCAACTTGAGGAGGAATGTTAGAGTTAACATATTACGTATTAGTTGTAGTGGATTATTGGATATCTATCTAATCTAAGGCATCTAACACTCGCATATAAATATATAACTCCACAATTAGTGAAATAGATTATCTTTTTCTCCCTTATCTTCTTTCTACAAGTTGCAACAGTAGAACTTGCACTTCTTAGTCCTATTCTCCTTGTTCTATCTTTTTCTACAATCAATAGAGGTTGCAACATCCTATCGTTTGAGGTATTCTATTAAAACAAATGGCACATAAGTAAATGGCATATCTAGGTGAACTATTGTGTTTCTTGACAATGGCGATGAGGAAGAAAAAAACATGGGTGGCCCTCTTCCTCTTAGCCTACGCCTTCCTCATCTCCTCCTCCTAGAACGTCCTTCTCTCCATTCAGACCAACACACATTCTTCCTCGTCCAGCAACACATTCTTGAATTGTTGGCCATCATTGTACATGTCAGCATTCTACAGCGTGGTGTTCGATATCCTATCGATGGCCGTTGCAGCTACGATCATGGTGTCAACCATGTTGGTGACGTGTATAATGGTGATGTTGCTCCAGGCCTTTGCAAGGAAGTCCTAAAAGACACTAGTGAAGGAAAGAAGATCACCGCCAACATTGCCGTCATCACCCCATCCATAAGGATAATTTTGTCACATCAGCCTATACTTTTCTCAACTTCTTTCTTATCCTCAAGTGAAGATTGCCAGGGGAAACTATAGACAACCATCTCCATCTTTTTCTCTCTTTCTAATTTTCTTCTCTCTATAACAAACATGATGCTTTCTTAGCCAACTACTACTACATCAGGGCTATTCTTGTCCAAAAATTATTAAAACATACTCCTATTAATGGAAGTACTAAAGTAATGGATAACAAAAGTTCAAAGTACCAAAGTAATATGTTTTGAAAAATAGGATACTAAAGTGAAAGTCAATGATAATATAGGGCACCATAAGTTAAAAATTACCGATGGAGCAAGGATGTAATCAGACCTTCAATCCAATCTCAACTAGCAAATCAATGTCCAAAGACAAGCATAACAAAATCTCAATGAACAAAAATAAATAAACAGAAATAGCATTCATAAGCGGCCAACAAAACAAATGGGTTCTTCTCCAATAGAATAAACCCACATACAAAAAGGCAAAAAGGATTAAAACATACAATCATTTTGTCAGAGAAATTCCAAGAATAACTGTAGTTATACTTGTCTTTTCGGAAACATATTGAAACGATACAAATAAGATTAGCATGACCCCTATGCAAGGATGACATACACAAATCAAGAAGTATAGTTACACCACATTTTGGGTATTGGAAAATGTGACATATCTTACATATAACCCATTTTGCACACATTATGTATCCAATTCCAATTCAACAACCCCAGCACTATTACTCATGAGACATCAAATATTGGAAATCATTGTCCTTTGGTGCTCAATGAATGAGCATTGGGAATTCATATGATTAAACCATAAATATATCTTTTAATTATGTCTATCCAGTTTATTTCAAGAACATGGATGACATCTTACATTTCTAGAATAGGAAATAGTTATGATTCTATTTTCACATCCAAGCTAAGCACACAATGCTTGACCCAGTTTGCAGTGAGCTCATGAATGTACTATTTTAGAGCAATCTCAACATGTCCGCAAACAGGGATAAAAAGCTTTTACTTCAACTTTCTATAGTAGCAGTTACATTATAATGTACTAGACAAGTAGACATACATTTTTAGTTAATCTAGATGGAGCAATATAAGGTTCCTCTCATTTACCGAATTAAAGTGCTCTTGCTGCAGAATTACAGTGTTCCTGTGACTCAATTGTAGGAATTTAGTTATTCATTACCCATTACATAAAATGCTTTTCTCTGCATAGAGTGTTTGAGATCACTTGATTTTTTATACAATTTAAATCACAATCAAAGGTCAAGATTTTCAATCTAATGACTGGATCATGACAAAAAATAGGACCTTATCTCACACTGGATAAGGTGGATCTACTCCCTCTATTAATATTATTTAAAGTATTTAACACCTAAATAAATTAGCAAAGGACATGGATAAAGGGTAAGGCCTAAGTTTACATTTTTCACATCAACATGAGAAAAAATCCTGCAAAATTATAAACAATAGATTTCTTTTTTCTCAATTTTTAAATCAGAACACAACATATCAAGCTCCTTAAAGATATTGCATATCAATTAAATGTTTGGTGATTTTTGCCTCCCAAAATCTAACGGGCCCATAGTGATTATCTAAAAGTTCCATAACTTATAACACCTGCCTAACATACCAAAGTGAAAAATACCATAGTTCCAAGGGGACCAAGGAACTTTTGGACATGTGCCTCTGCTTGGTTGTCATTGTTAACAGTGACTCTCTTTTCATGAGTTCACTAGCACAACTGCTAAAGTCTCCTAAGTATTCCTCTTCTCCATGTCAGTATGAGCCTCATCCATTGTCAACTTAAAATTGTGATCACTGTCACAACTATATAATTGGCTGCACCATCTTCATGAGGGCTGGAATTTTGCTTCCTTTTAACCAATGTTTTATGATAACTGCTTGACATGGCATGAATGATCTCTCCACATTTAGACATGAAATGATAAAATGAATATATGGATTTCAAGTCCATCCACTCAAATATTCAACTCAAGATTGTTCAATATTTTTTCTTTTGATATTTGTTTCCTATAAAATCTGTTTCATTTTTTTTGTGATTTTATTTTTTTCTCTGTTCTTTGTCTTCAATCTCTCTTTTATTGTTGATTCAATCTTTCTTTTTTCTCTTTGCTTGGCTAGATTTAAGAAAAGAAGGTGAATAAATCAAGGCAATAAAAGAAAGAGGAATCAAGTCGACCACAACCAACTAGACCTAAATTACTTGTGTCCACGAAGTATTGGAAACCAAATCTGAATCATAAGGTATAGAAAATGTGATGGGGAACTTTGTATTACTATGTCTCTCTTTCAAATTAAACTGAATAAGGAATGTGATCAAGAACTGGTTGAAGGTCTTTTTTAGGGAAGGTTTGTGTCTTCAGAATCTAAAGGAAAGTAATTTTCCTTTGACCACATTTTAAAATAGTGTTTGTACTTTCCTAAGAAAAAGGAAATGATTTCCTTTGGTTTCCAAAATATAAAAGGCAAGGAGATTTTTTTTCGTAACTCATACGCTCGAATCCTAAATGAAACGCCCCTACTACTTTGTCCTCCTCCTTCTCCTTTAATTATCTTTGCATCTTTTTTCCTTCTCTTTGGTTTTCTTTTCTTCCTCTACATCCTTCTTTCTTCTTTCACAGATTCCAACAGCAAAACAATGTAGCTTCATCAAACGATGAGTATTCTCCTTCTTCCTTGTACTTTCGATCTGCAAGAAAAAATAATTCCCGTTTGTATGCTTTTCGTTGATTGTGTAGTTTCATTATTTCTATTATTATTGTAAAATTTAAGACATTTATGTTCATTTGGACAAATTAAAATTTTCCCTCCGTTTCTATTAACATGCACAAACACACAACTTTTGTTTTTTGTTTGTTTCTAATAACATGCACAAATACCTGAAACTTGATCAAATGGAAAATAAATTCTGTTAATTTCTATTTCCTTTGGTTTCCGTTTGACTTCGGATTTTCATTTTCTTTCGTTTCTAAGACACAAACAGACCCTTAATAAGAAAAGATAGGACGATTCTCATTAATTAAATAACCATCATTCAAAGTTGCAAAAATACAAGTTGAACTAGGAAATCAACAAAGAAAACAATACAGAAATACATAACAGAAGTCTTATTCAACCAGAGAATCTACCTAATTGATAAGCCCTTTTATCATACATGAAAGCTCCATTTCTAAATCATCAGATGACCTAACAAATCTCATGCACCATCAAAAGAAATTTGCAATTGTCACTTCCTACGTTCCCTCTCCCCTTCACCATTACTTTTTTTCAAAACTCAGTGCGATTGCTGACCCAGCCTATCAAATGGAAAAATGTCATAAATGCATTGCTAAAGTACCCTGCTAAGATAACACTCAAAGAATAACTGCTCAACCATCTTTTCACGTCATGCCATGGCTGTAAGGCACAAGCTCAAGGAAAATGGTGGACAACAACGACAGAGGGACAACAAACTTGGTGAAACATGATGACGGGAAACAGAAGTGCAGCTAAAGGTTACACCTAGTAGATGAACTTATCAACCTCTTTCTCCCTTGGTGTCAAAGAAGCTTGTACGACAGAAACAAAGTGGTAGTCGAAGGATGACAATCAGTGACGTAGTAGTGGAGACGTCATGTCAGGGGGGGAGATGGCAATCAAGAGAATGACTATTCAACAAAGCTATTGAATCAAATTAGGATCAGTGGAGACAATGGGCATTGAAGCATCAAAGATGTTTCATGAAGAATATTCTGATTCAAAGAATAGAAGTGGAAAAGATGCAAAAGTTTAGCAACACCTTCTTCAAAAAAATGAAAAAAGAAGGGTTAACGCAACTTGAAGATAAAAAGGAAGAGCTACACAAGTCTTCCTTGGTGATGGTTTTGTAGGGAATAGGGATGGGGGAATGAGAGACAAAGAACACGGCTAGGATTTGATGGGGCTCTCCTACTTAATTTAAAGGGATTACGATTCTAAAATAATTCAAAGATAAAAACTTACTGTGCTTGAATCTTTCGTTGAATTCGGCATCGTTCCTGTCTTTGTTCTCTTTCAATATCTGAAAAAGATAACGACAACAACCAGATTGGATGTTAGACTACAAAACTTCATTTTTCTTTATTCTGGGTTCTTTGAAAATGGACAGGTTCAAAACCACTGGAAAGTATTGATCTCGCAGATGATTTTAAAAGGATCGACCTCAAACAATGGCCTGTCTCTCTGCGCAGTCCCGTCCTCCACGCGCTCACCTCTCGCCTTCTTGACACGATCCAACTGCAGTCGGAAGAAGAAGAAGGAGAAAATGTTACTTACGAAAGGAAAGGCCGGAAACTCTTTTACATGGAGGACGCGAAACGAGTGCAGCGGCAAAAACAGACTTACCTCTTCCTCGGAAACGAAGTTCATTAACTGGATGGGTGGGGCAGAGGATTCATCTTCCGCCATCTCGGCCACCTTCTCCGCCTTCTCCCGGCAGAAAAAATCTCTCCGGCGCTAGTTTGGCTCCCACTGGAGTGCCGGTATGGTTCGTCCTTCACAGGTCGTGGGTTTTACCGTTTCAGTCCTCCGCCGAACTGCTGTAGCGGCTGGAACAGGAAGACTGCAAGGGACTGTCGGATCGAAGCCCGTCTAATAACAACTAGCTTGCTATTTTCAGTTTTTTAATCCTGACAACCAGTGGAGATGAGAAGACCTACGGAACAGCACACCCATGCTTTAATCACATTCACACCATGTAGGCATCTATTTCATCCGTAATCATTATTTTTATTTCAAGGAACTAGTAACCTTCACGTGAGATATGTAAAAGATATAAAATAAATTTATTTTATTTTATATTTAAATTTAAATTTAAATTTTGATCTTGAAAATTAATTAATTTTTATTTAAATATTATATAACAATATATTTAAGGGATTAAGTTTATTATTTATGTTTCTTTGCTTAACTTTTCTCTTATCGATGCTTAACTATATTTATTCTTATTTAATAGAAAAATTATCATTATTTATTTATATGTTTAAGCAAAAAGAACTTATCTTGTTTAAGAAAGAAATATATTACATCGATATTATATTTCATATGTTATTAGTAGTTAAATATCTATTGTTATCGACTTTGTAAGAATTTATAGACAAGAAATCATATTTTATTAAATTAGTGATCAAATTGTAAAGACAAAGATGCATAATGTGTATTAGTTTTTTTATTCTTTTATAGGATTTTGAGATAAAAATAAAAACAACAAAAATGACCCTCAAATAATAGCACATGCTAGTTTTTTATATGTCATTCAAAGATCTTAATTACGAGTACTAATTTCCAATTCACACCATTGATTTTTTTATTCTAGCTCTAACAGTTGAGATCTATTTAAGAACATTAGTATCTGTTCCATTCAAATCTCTTGCAAAGACTTGAGAATGGGAGCTTGTGTGAAGGATGCATGGCTTTTTGTCAAATCGTAGTAGTCAGTGTCAAGATTAGATTAATACTAAAGTAATTTTTGGAACGATGTCCAGAGAGATTGGTATGAGTGTGGCTATTTGCATTCTTATTCACGTTGGTCCACATTCTTCTGACGATTGAGTCTCTCTTGGATGCTACTATTTGCATTCTTATTCACATTTATGTACAAATGGGATCTCCCCTCCAACTCATCCCATTTCCCCGACCCTGTTGTCATCATCATCAACCTCCAAAAATAAGTACGATCACTCCTCAAACGCCATATCCATGGACCCAAGTGTGTATTCCACTTCCACCCCTCACACTCCCCTCTGCTACTCTTTTTTTCAGGAAGGTGGAAGTATCTGTCTCTCGTTGTTGCTTGTTGG
>JAMKQA010089750.1:0-30955 GCA_024699735.1 Posidonia australis
GTCGGTAAGTCCGAAACTTATCATTTTTCCTTTGGTTGGTAAGTCCAAAACTTACCATCCTACCTTTGGTCGGTAAGTCCAAAACTTGCCATTTTTCTTTCTTGGTTGGTAAGTCCGAAACTTACGATTTTCCTTTTAGTCGGTAAGTCTGAAGCTTACCATTCTCTCTTTGGTCGGTAAGCCTGAAACTTGCCATATTCCTTTCTTGGTTGATAAGTCCGAAACTTATCATTCTCCCTTTGGTCGTTAAGTCCGAAATTTACCATTCTCCCTTCTTGGTTGGTAAGTCTGAAATTTACCATTCTCCCTTTAGTCGGTCTGTCCGAAATTTGCCATTTTCCTTTCTTGGTTGTAAGTCCAAAACTTACAATTTTTCCTTTGGTCAGTAAGTATGAAACTTACCATTCTCCCTTTGGTCGGTAAGTCCGAAACATGCCATTTTCCATTCTTGTTTTGTAAGTCCGAAACTTACCATTCACCTTTCGTCGGTAAGTCTGAAACGTATCATTCTCCCTTTAGTCGGTAAGTTCGAAACTTGCCATTTTCCCTTCTTGGTCGGTAATCCAAAACTTACCATTCTCCCTTTGGTCGGCAAGTTTGACACTTGTCATTTTCCATTCTTGGTCAGTAAGTCCAAAACTTACCATTCTCCCTTTCGCCGTTAAGTCTGAAACTTACAATTCTCCCTTTGGCCAGCAAGTCAAAACTTGCCATTTTCCTTCTTGGTCGGTAAGTCCAAAACTTACCATTCTCCCTTTAGTCGGTAAGTCCTAAATTTACCATTTTTCCCCTTCTTGGTCGGTAGGTCCGAAACCTACCATGCCTCATTCGATTCTTGCTTAGAGAGTTTGGTATCGATGGTGCCCCCTTTGGTCATGCTCTAGATGGAGTACACCAACCTCCTTTTGTGGACTGGTACCCTAGACTGCCCGATGAGCACCTGTCAAGGTGTCTATCCGATTGGTCAGTAGGTCCAGAATCCTGTCGTGCCACCTTTCTCTTGGACTAGTATCTCGAACTACCCGGGCAATACTTGTGGTGCCCGATGGATTCCCCATTTGCCTTGTTACTTCCCCATTTTTGGGCTGGTAGCCCGAACTACCCGGATGACCTCCGTGACCAGTCACTTTTCGATCGGCAAGCACTTCCTTGAAGCTTCAAGCGGGGATTCTTTGTCAAGCCTGAGCAGTGGTTTCCTCCTCCTTTTCCTTGTAAGAAGGAGCGGGGTGTCTTTGTCATCCCTAAGCATCGGTCTCTGTTCCATTCGTCCTTCGACCTCGCTTAGGGAGGGACATCTGTAAGCACCCAATATGCTTGCAATTCAAAATCCAAAAACCTAATTCAAAACCCTAGAATTAATTCAAAATCCTAAACAAAATCTTAAACTAATCCAAAACCCTAGCATTAATTCAAAACCCTAAACCTAATTTAAAACCTAATCCAAACCCTAGATTTGATTCAAAACCCTAAACAAAATCCAAATCTAACCCAAAACCCAAGAATTGATTCAAAACATTAAATCTAATCCAAAACTAATCCAAAACCCTAGAATTAATTGAAAACCCTAAACCTAATTCAAAACCCTAGGATCAATTCAAAACCCTAAACAAAATCCAAAACTAATCTAAAACCCTGGAATTAATTCAAAACCCTAAACAAAATCCAAAACTTGATTAAAAACCTTAAATTCAACTCAAATCCCTAAACCTTATTCAATACCCTAGCTTAAACCTTAAATCAAATCATAAACCCTAATCTCAAATCCTAACAGCCTATAACAACTTCTCAGTCCACCATAACAACCTTAACTACTTCCCACTCCACCTTAACAACTTTAACCACTTCCCACTCCGCCTTAACAACCTTAACCACTTCCCACTCTAACCATAACAACCCATAACAACTTACCTAGCCATTGCAAGCCTATAAGTACCCCTCATATGCAAGAGAAGAAAAAGGGGAGGAGGAGAGAGAAAAACTTGGAAAAATTGAGAGGTGAGCCACCAAGGTATTTTCTCTCTACCAGAGCAACCAAAGAGGTCTAGGATCAGAGTGGATGCTCAGGAAGGGGAAGAATTCCGGTTTCAGGCCATCTCCAGCGAGCTCCGACGACCTCCAGTGTTCATCTCCACTATCAGCTCAAGTATGCCCCCTATTGACCTCAATTTTCTTCAGAAACGATTCCCTATGTCCTACTTCTTCCCCAACTGATTCCAGCTGCACCAGGTGGCTGCCCTGGCCGGATTCAGGTTCTTTTAGGGTCACCGAACACGTTTTCTAGTGACGTAGGTGGGGGCACGAATCCAGTGAACGATTCGTGCCCTAGTGTGTTCTATTCTGCTAGGTTTAGTTGCCCCTTGCTTCCCCATCCATTTGGACGACGCTTCAAGCTCTCTCGAGGTCGCAAGAAGTTCCTCACCGGAGTCGCGCTCGCCGTCGCTGGAGAAGAAAGGTTGCAGTAAATGCGATCCAGCACTCCACGCTCTATAGTGATCCATTGACCCCTAGGAAATGTTCTCCAACACTTCTCCAACCCATTGGAGGCTCCAGTGTAGCGAATTGAGCCCTGAGTTGCCACCACAACCGCTGTCGCCGGAGCACCACTACAAGTCGATCAGGAGGCTGAAGAGAGGAGCGTTTTGAGTCTCTGGATGGAGGAAAAGCTTCCTCTCCTCATCCTCAGCCTTCCCGAAGACCAGAGCTGCTGTTCTAGTGCCTTTAGCGTCGTCGTCTTCTCTAGGGCCATCGTCGGAACTACATCGACGGCAAGGGAGATAGGGGAAGGTTTTTATCCGTTCGACACCTGATCTAAACTGCTGGATCCTCCTCCCTTCCTCACTTCTTGCTTTTAGTAGGATTTGATGCCTGATCAGGCATCGGGATGCCCCGGAAGGGCATCCCAGACGATCGTCGACGGCGAGGCTCTATCGTCGGTGGTCGTTGCATGTTTAAAATAATAATAATAATAATAGTTTTCCTTTGAATAAATTTCTGATTCTTTACTTTCATTACACATAGGTCCTTGTCTCTTGCATTTAGGTCCTTGCATATGTTTTTAAAACCATTTTTGTAATGTTTGTTTTGAAATATTGCAGTGTGACCCTTATACATTCTTGTTAATGTTTTCCAGGCTTTAAAATTTGACATAAACCCTTGGCTTGCTTTCAATTTATCCTTAAGTCCAGTATTTTGCATAAAAGCCCTGAACTTTATTAAAATTGTTTTGAATGCATGATTTTCCATCACAATTACAAATTAAACCCTGAGAATTTAAATATTTGCTCAAATGTGTCTAGACTTGCATTTTAGACCCTGAATTTCACTGATTTCTCACTGAATGCATGTTTTCTAGGGTAAATTTGAATGTCAGTCCCTGAAATTTCCTATTTTCAAACATAAACTCTCTTTTTTGCACATTTAACCCTGAATTACTTTAGAATTGTCTTAAACACATGTTTTATTGGCAAAATTGCATATTGAACCCTAGGGATCTTGAATTTGACCAAAAATGCACAGTGTTGCACATTTCACCCCTAATTTCTTAAAATTTACATAAAATGTGTTTTCCTATGTATTTTTGATTATTTAGTCTCAGAATTTCCGCTTTCACTTAGAACATGTGAATTTTGCACAAAAGCCCCTGGAATTTACATTTTTCACTCACACATGCATTTTGTACATTTTGTTGCTCTTTTTCATGCATATTTTCTCATGCTTTCTTCCTTGCGTCGTGCATGCATTTCCAACTCATTTCAATCTTGATTTTCTCATTGTTTCCTGGATTTCTTTTGACTTTCACGATTTTGATTTGATTTGGTTTTCCATCGCCTGAGGGCGTATATTAACAAGCTTGACAATGCTGACATTAACCCGAATGAGGATTAATTTCTCCAATTTTATTTTCTCGGATTTCTTCGAGTTTCTGCTGATTTACGCGACGCTTTCCAAGTATTCTCGATTTTCACGATTTTCCTCATCCCCCATGGGCGTACAGTAAAGTGGCATTTGCAATGCCTACATTGTCTCTTGGATTATCATTTTTTCTTTTATTTCTTCTCTTTGATTTGCCATGTTTTCGCAGTCATCTTAAGCATTCAGAGTAGACAAGCATACACATAATAGACCATTAGCAAGTAGGAAACCTGGAAAGTCCAAATTCTTCGGGTGCATGGGGGTGCCTAACCCCTTCCCCATGCGTAACAAGAATCCTTACCCTTTCTCTAGCCCACATTTATTTTTGCATTACATCCATTAGGCATGGAGCATGCATATGTTTTCTTTGCCTTGATTTCTTTTGTTTTTCCTTTGTGTTTGGTTTTCCTCGTCTTTCCATTAAAAGACTAGGTGGTGACTCCTTTTCCCTATCCTTTTCTTATCTTTCCTTGGTATTTACGAGCCCAGTCTTCTTCTCCGGATTCACCATCTTCGCTGTGATCGTATTGGGACTCCTTGTGTGCTTCCACGCTCCTAGGAGTGCCGTGTAGGGTTCCACTAGCATGGTCACAGGTGGCTTCTGTTGTGTGTCCTTGTGCATGATTTGGCACTGTGCATGTGAGGCCCGAGTGTGGGGTCCATATGGGGCCCAGGTGTTGGGTCCGTGTGGGGCCTACGTTGTGGGCCGATTGTAGTGGTTGGTGGTTGGGCGGTGGCTATTGAGCTCGTGTAGGGTGCTGGTGGCTGAGGTGCGTAGGTGAGCACGTTCTCAACTACTTCAAGTGTAGGGCTTTATAGGCCGCCTGTGTCGCATACCCCCGTCGCTCGATGTTCGCCTTCTTATTCCTTCTTCTCCTCCTCCTCGGCATGCACCTCTCCTTCTCCACCATCCCTTTCCCTACCTCCTCACTCTTCTCCCTTCCCCACCCCTTTTCCTTCCACCAGTCACCCC
This sequence comes from Posidonia australis, assembly GCA_024699735.1. Lineage (NCBI taxonomy): Eukaryota > Viridiplantae > Streptophyta > Magnoliopsida > Alismatales > Posidoniaceae > Posidonia > Posidonia australis. The sequence goes on from JAMKQA010089750.1 coordinate 4,886, forward strand.
GTTCTCCCCTATTTCCTCTGTTTGGTGCCCTAATGGAGAGAGAGAGTGAGTGTGCGAGAAGCAGAGGCACTGTGGTGGTTCAACGTTGGCGTGGCGGGTGCTTCAGAGGTTGTGGAAGCTCCCATGGGTGTCGTGGTCACCAGAGTCAGCTAGAGAATCGTCGGAGTGTTTCTCAAGTATGCATCTCCAACCCTTGTAATAGAGAGCATGAAATTGGTAGAAATTGATAGGATTGCATGGAATCTAGGTAAATTTACATTCCAAGAATTTATTGTGATTTTATGAGGATTTATGGGCATTTATGTCGGTGGTTGAGTTTTGGGTCATTTTGACCATTATTCCTTTGTGATTTTATATCTTGATACATGGTGAATAAATTTTGGTTTTGTTTGTTGAGTTTTGGAGTAGAGTCAAGAGTCTACATCTTATGTTTTATGCAAGATTTTTGGTGTTGGTTTTGAGGGTCTGATTGTCGGTCTCAATTGGGTGATTTTGGAACAGTAGGGTTTGGGCTGTTTTCTATTTTTCACAGAAATCGACATACTGAACAATTTCGGTAAACCTTTTTTGTATCAGTTTGGTTCTTTGGTCGAAGTTCGGTCGTCTGATTTTGGACGGTCGATCGAATCAGTGGATTTTGGTCGACAAAATCATTTTCGGTATACCGATTTTGACATGAGTGTTGACCATTGACCTCATTCAGTCAACCGATCTAAATTGGTCTACCGAACCAGGGGTTTTCGGCATACCAAATCCAATTTTTGCATGCCAAATCTGGGCCTAAACGCTTTTGTAAATGTGTTTTCCGAGGGTTTTCCGAATTGGTTTGTTTTGTCCCTTTGAGATGGGATCATGGTCCATCAGTGGTGGTCCTATGGGACACCTAATGTGTCGTTTTGCCGATGTTTTGGAAAGATTTCCAAAGATATAAAATGGTTTTGGAAAGTGGATTTCTAAGAGATAGTTGACCTATTTTGGAAAATGATTTTCCTAGTTTTCTGTGTGTGGGACCGTGTCTTTGGGGCCAAGGAATGTGACGACATTCTCAAGTGGAAGGGTGTGACTCCCTGGTTGAGGTCGGGGGCCGAGATACCTGAGGTTGAGGGTTGTCGGATTCTGGAGGTATGAGACTCCTTGACTGTCGTCTCCAGGCTAGGGTTGTGGTCCGCAGGTTGAGGTGTCTTGTGGTATAACGGGGAGGTATGATACTCCTACTGTCATAGTGAGCATTGAGTCTCTGGTGTCGTCAGGTGTGGAGGTATGACACTCCCTCCTGAGCACCGTGTGTGGAGGACGCCATGAGGAAGCGGACCTTGTGGTGGCCAGTGCGGGTGGGACACGTGCCCCGTAGCTGGTAGCGTCCTAAGAGACAGGACAGCCATCTTAGGGAGGGGTTAGCTTTTTGAGGGTTCTCTAGAGAGGGAGAATCAAAGGACGGTGAATGCTCCTGCACAGGGTGACCGTCACCGTGGCAGTGTAGAACACCGTGGTCCCTCCTCGTTAGACTACGTGTGGCCAGAGTTAGGTTGGCTGGTGCCGAGCTTTCCGACTCACTAGGTGCGGTTTGTGCCATTGAGGTCCTTTGCTTGTGGTTTTGGGCTGGTAGAGCCCCAGTTGTGGTTTTGACTAGTGCAGGCTTGGTTTGAGAGGTTTGAGAAAATGGTTTGCGAAATGAATTTAAAAGGAAATTAATTATGTTTTGTTTTCAGCTGTTATAGCGGGGTGCATACTGGGTGACTTCTGTCACACATGCGTTTTCCTTGTAGTTTTGGTTTGTAGGTGCAGATAGGCGGTTGATGTAGCATAGTGCATATAGTCTGGAGTCTTCTAACCACACACACAGGTTCCTGATAGATGATATTTTTCTGTTAGCTTTTATTTTTCCCATAATTTAAATTGTTTTAAATTATCGTGGGAAATGCAGGGTGTGACACTTAGCCACTGTCGACGACACTCGAGCTTAGAGAGGCCCCTGATGACACCCAGCGCATCACAGGTAAGCCTCCTACTCTTCTCTGTCGTCATTTTGCCATGGATTGAACACGTAGGTAATTTAGAATTAGCTCCCGATACTTGCTTCCTTCTCCTTCCTTTTCAATCTTGAAGTGCAGTTCATGGGGATAATTAGTAGTTTGTCTATGCCCAGCATGCACGTCTCTTCCCCCTCCTTGCCTCCCCTACCTTCCTGAGCTCCAAACAGTGCTCGACGCCCTCAGACAAGGATGATCGATGCCAATGCTGATGGAGGAGGTGGATGGAGGAATCCATCCAGTTTTCTATGGGGAGACTAGTGATTTCGCCTTGCTTCTTCACCTCGGCTCCTCCGACACTCGATTCTCTGCTTCCGCTCCTCCCTAATCCTCAGCAAGGATCGACAGCATAGCTTTGCAGACGACAAGCTCGGAGAGGACAGCGGGAGCCTCCACCTAGTAGTAGGATCATCAGAGGAGCCTCTTCATCGCTCGAGCATACTTCCTAGGTGCTGAGACCATCCATCTTGTCCAGGCCGATGTTTGCTGAAGCTAGCCAGAGTTTACTCCAGTGAGGTCGATGGGGAGAGAAGCTTGTGGTGCCACCCTTTGATCCAAATGATCAGGAGCCTTCCACATGCCTTCCTCTAGCACCTTCAGACAACATTCAAGCAATACACGCCAGAGGAGTCATGATTCAATCAGAGCTCAGCAGCTGCACAGATGACGAGTCACCCAGTTCCCGATAGCAGAGGAAGTTGGCGATCAGTTATGGCGAGAAGAGATGGCGGTTACAGGCGGTGATTCTAGCTAACAGAATTAGTTGGCAAAAATCGTCAGCGTGGGGCCTGGAAATCTAGGTAGTTATAACTGATTCTTGGTTTCTTGAATTGATTAATCATTGATTTCTTGGTTTTCCTCATTCCTTGGAAATCCCACTCAATATTGGGGCATATGATCTTTTCGCATGATTTGTCAAAAATACCCTTTCTTTGCAATTTTATCATTTCTCCCATTTATTTCTGATTTTCATGATTTTTCATGATGTTATGACTTGATTTGGATTTTCATCGCCCGAGGGCGTACATTAACAGGCTTGCAAATGCCGACATGTACCCGAATGAGGATTATTTTCTCCTATTTGAATTTCTTGGATTTTTCAAGTTTCCACTATTTTCTGTGATGCTTTCTGAACATTTTTTTATTTTTACATGATTTTCCTCATCACCCAAGGGCATACAGCAAAGCGGCATTTTCAATGCCTACATTGTCCCATGGATTATTTTCCTATCATTTCTCTTTTATTCATTGTTTCTTGAAGATTTTTCATGTTTTCGCAATCATCTTAGGCATGTGCATTAGAAGTGGACAAGCATACACACAGTAGATCACAAGCAAGTGGTTAACCTTGAAAGATCGAATTCTTTGGGCATATAGGGGGTGCCTAACACCTTCCCCATGCGTAACAAGAATCCTTACCCTTTTTCTGGCCTGCAATGGCTAAGTGTTGCATCCATTAGGCATGGAGCACACACACATTCATTTTCATTCATTTGCATCATTTTCTTGCATTCATATGCATCTTGGTTTTCCTTGTCTTTCCGTTAAAAGACTAGGTGGTGACTCCTTTTCCTTATCCTTCTTCGGTGTTTTTGAGTCGAGTCTCATTCCTTAGATTCACCATCTTCATTGTGACCATATCGAGATTCTTCGTGTGTTTTCACGCACCAAGGAGTCGTGTAGGGTTCCACCGACATGGTCACAATATGCCCAAACTAAGAATAGAGATGGATGTAGAAATATTGAAGAAGACAGGAATCAAAGAAGATGATTGATAATGACTGAATAGCTTATCAATTAGAGTTTAACTGTATTTATTACATGCCTATGGGAAAAGTCATTTTGTAAATTATTATTTTACGGTACATTGACCAACATTACTAAATTAGAGGCATCATTTGAATTCCAAATTGTGTAAATGAATGTTAACATAGTTTATTCCCTTAACTATTAAGGAATTTTAGGTACTTTGACTAAGAATGTATTGATTATTTCTTGATGGATTTACAACTATTCATCCTACTATTACTGAATTGGATGCACCAATTGAGTTACCATGATGTGTAAGTGAATGTTAACATTACTAAATCAAAGGCATCATTTGAATTACCAGACTATATAATTGAATGCTAACATAGTTTCTATGGATGGAGATTTTGGGGTTAAGGAGGATCGTTGTCGTGTCCACTCATGTTGAAGCCTTTGGTTGTGATCGCCATTGTCCTTTGTTGGTGTCGGCTGAAGACACCTACGGGAGATGGGTTGTGGTTGATGTAGGTTCTTGATTCACTAGGTTAGTGATAGGATGCTGCCTAGCAGCTTCCTCATGCTATGTAGTATTCTTTCCCTCAAAACAAACAAAAATAAAGATGGATTAGACTAAGTGTTGTTAACGAAATCAAAGAAATAACAAATAACATGAACAACTAAAACTAATAATAACTGGGGGATTGTCCCTACATGCATATGCCATAGGCTATTTTATGTCATGCAATGATTATGTAAAAAAAAATGAATAATTGAAACATTACCCCCTTCACCCTCGTGCTTGTGGTGTGGAGTGGATGAAGTGGGGGCAAATGGAGCTCCGAATGTGCACTTTGGCTTTAAAATGCTAGGATCTCTATGGATCTAGGATGTCTCATGGGGAATTGGACATGATAGAGAGGGCTATGGCTCTCTCTCTCTCTCTCTCTCTCTAAAGGGCCCTTTTTCTCTCTTTTCCTTTCTTCTAGGGTTTTTGACTAGCTCCATAGGGTTTTCAAAATGCCTCCTAGGGTTTTGAATGTACCTCCTATTACGTTGATGACCTAGGGGGTCTATTTATAGAGTTTGGGGGTACCAAATCTCATCAAGGACGAGTGAGAGATCATGGGCTAGGATTAAATTATTTAAAATGGAGAAAATATCATATTAGTTTTCATCGCACATGTGACCGATGATAGAATCATTGCGTCGCCACCAATACAGGCAAAGAGGCTGTAGATTCCTATTTCGCACGACATGGTGAATCAACACCTAAAAGGCAGCGATATTTTCCATGTCAACTAATCACCACTAGTACGGGCATCGATCAACTAAAAAGGTAAAAGTTTGAAAATTAAGATCCCAAAATATCCTCAGACAAATATAATAACAAAAAACGACCAAATCCGTCATTTAAAATCGTCTTCGTAATAGAAAGATTTTAAATAAATTCAAAATGCAATTTAAACTTAAAATGTTACGTAAATCAAATTTTAAAATTTAAATCTCCCACAATTACGAAAATATAAGTTGAAATCAAGGATATATCTGATTTAATTTAGATTGGTGTACACACCAGGTTTTGTAGGAACTCACCAATGACCTCTAGAAAGGGTGTGATGCGGTGGTGGTGCGCTATAGTGATGGATGGCTCACTCACTCTCCCCCAAAACCCTTTAAACATCTTCACACAGTCCAAAACCTTCAAAAACCTATTTACCGTAACCAACAAATCCCTTATGGTCATGAGAGATAGAGGAACACGCCTTAAGTTCCAAAAGTTAGGCCCATCACTAGGTCAGGCGTGAATTTAAGGTGTGTACACAAGGCAAATATATTGGGTGGATCTTCAAGATGTATCTTCTGAGTGTATCTTTCCAATGACTAGAGCCAATGAGAAATAGTGACGAAATGCCATATTTCAAAGCATTTCAGCTAGCTAAGATCAGGTAGCACTCTTTGATTGGATCCAGCAAATGACACCTCCTCATTGGCTTGCATGGATCTAGGAATGTTCAACATCCTTCATAAACCATTGTACCCCCATTTAAACATTGAAAACCTGATCAAACTAGTTGGAAGCAAATCCAAGCCACTCACCAGAAACAGTTAGCCATCAACGACTGTTGTCAATCCACTCCCCCTATATAACAACCTCATCACCTACAAGAGAAGCATGGGAAGAATTCTGGCAGCTCTCCTCTCAACCCAAACCTCTAGTTCCAACCTCGAGCATGCAAAGCACCTATCTCCTAGAATTCCGGCTACCCATCGTCGAACTTCTTCGACGATCCCTCCACAGTGAACCCTTCAGCTCAGTCGACCCTTATTTGAGCTCCACCTGCCCTTGGTCCACTCACATTCCCATCCCAAGTGTGTGAGTCATGTTCAAAGCCCAAATGTTGCTGTCTTCTCATCGTAGTCTAGTCATCACACTAGACACCGGAGAGCACCCCAAACCATAGCCTTCTCCACCTCTAAAAGAGGCAATTCATGTCGATTCACAGCAGGAAAGCCTTCTTCCTTGCTTCAATGATATATCCTTTCCTAGAGTTTAGCTTGCCTACATGTTTTCCTTTGCATTTCATCACCGTTTGCTGCCGACTTTGTTTTTCTTCTCCAACATTACATCCCTGCATTTGCGACGCACCTATTGTTTTGGGTGAGGGTTCGGCTGCTGAACTTGAACCTCATGCGTTGCTACACTTGCTCGTATGCCTCTGATGAGGAAAGCACATAGTCACTTGACCCTTAAGTTGGTCAACTGCCTTGCCCATGATGGACTGATGATGAGTCCATTGAGCTAGGCAAGACAAGCCACATTTTTGCTTTCTTTCGTCGTGCATGGCATCTGCATCTCGTCCTTGGACCTCCACCCTCTGTTATTACTCTCTTGATCCAAACCAAAGCTCCATGGCCTCTAATATGGCTGGAGAGTTCAGTTTGACTGGATCTCCGGTTATCTAGGTGGGTGGGGAGATCCTGATGTCCACTGCATGTTTTGATTGCTCCATTGCCTTCCTAACATCGTCTTCTTGCTTACATGGCTTTTTATCATTTAATTTCAATGCTTTAACGATCATAATTGAGCGATGAAGTTCATTGTGATTGAACTACAAAACACTAGGTGCATTTTCTCAGTGGATTTTATGAGCACATATTCCTAGTAGATGCTAGTAGCACAGAATCCCAGCAAAAATGAGTCGCAAGTATTGCCAGCAATTCAAAAAGTTTACAAAGCACTTGTTTATTTTCTTGTTTGATTTCTATTAGACTTTCTAGCTTTTGTTCCATTTTCAGAGTGTGTTTTATTGCATCATAGCAAGGCATCTTGCATCTCGCCTCAAGACGCACATTATTTTTGCATCATTTGCCTACATTGGCCATTTTGCGAGCGAGTAAAGCCAAGAAAGATTGGTTTTTGTGTGTGTAGAGGTGCCTAACACCTTCCCATGCATAGCAGGAGTCCTTACCCTTTCTCTGGTATGCAATGACCAAAATGACACATCCATTGGAATGGATTCTCATACTTTGCATACATCTCATCGTCATTATTGCATTTTATTCTTTTTCTTCGGTTTTCCTCGTCTACCGATTCCAATAGACTCGGTGGTGACTCCATTTTCTTTCTTTTTCCTATGTTTTTGAGTCAAGAATCCTTCCTCGGATTCACCACCTTCACCGTGACCTTATCAGGATTCCCGTGTGCTCCTATGCACACAGGGATAGTCGGTTCCGACATGGTCACAGGAACTGGTGACTCTATTGGCGAAACAAGACTTCAACTTTTGTTTCGCCTTTACGCTCACTTTAGCCTTATCGTTTTGTTTGCCTTGCTTGATGTTCATAGCATAGTTTTACTTTATCTTCTCATTTGTTGTAACATGTTTGGTGGATGTTTTCTTCTTACACACATTTGCTTATGCCACTACACATACACATACTTTGATACATGCCTTTTGATGTGATGGATGTTTCTCATTTCACAACCAAGTCCACACAACACATGCACATGCTATAATCATGCCTTTTGCAGATTGTATTCACTTGTGTGTTTGGATGTTTGTTTCCCCGTTTTTCACACTCCACCATGCTTAGGAGAGTAGAGACTTGATTGCCTCCTCACAGTTTAACTAAAAGATACAAACACAGAAAACTAACAACAAGGCCTAACTAGCGCCAAATTCAAACTTCTTCCCCCCAACTTCATAATGCACAAGTAAAAGTCACAAAACATACTTGCATGATTGATCATATAGGTGCATGCATCTTCTCTTCTCTAGAGTCCACCCATTAGTCTGAGAAGGGCAATTCTAACAACCCATTCTATGGCTTAGGTGTGGGACATGTTGCTAGTTTGTCCCCTTTGTCTGGGGTTGTGTCGGTGATAGTAAAGGGTACAACTCTTTGCTACGGTAGGAGACGAGGCTTCCAACGCACCACCCATCCACTACCTATGCTTTGGGCCAGGATTTAATGTGGGGACCTATATTTTCTACCTCGAGTCGGAGACCCAAAAACCTTGTGAGGATCTGGTGTAGCCAACCACCTAGGACACACCTTGATGATGAGAGAACGCATCTTAGTTGCAATTATATGCATGTGTGCCATTCATGCCACTCTAATAACATTTGCATTGTGTCTTCATTTGTTGTCCTTTGAGTTCTAACACTCACTTTGTTGTCTTCTCCACAAGTCTTTGTGCAAGTTTTGTAGCCGAGGCCTACATGTTCCTTTTGTCGTATTCTCCTCTTAAATTACTTTTTCGACCATCTTTCCCCAAGCTATTCGTCATTCTCGAAGATAGCTCGTCAGAGACTTTGTCCTCCATCTTACTTTCGTAGTCCTATTTGCACTCACTCTCAGACCGCCATGGCCTAGTGTGTTTGCGAGTCACTTTCCTCTATTGCTCAGGAGGGTATTTTTGTTTCGGTCCCTCCTTCCATTGTACTGACTTCTATTGTTTCCTCTGCATCGCCCTATGATAGCCACTTTGTGTTGAGTGGGGTCTCTTATCCTCTGATTTCGGGACACTAGTAGACCTTGATTGGTCTAGAGCCCGTCATCGAGTCAGTTATGGTGACTGCCACATGGGCCCCATAGATGCCAGTCTCCTATCCTCTATCAAGCTCAGTCTCTTTCGGTTTCTTGCCCACAGCAACAGCTACCCTGGTAGGTTCCCATCCTACTGGACAGTTTGGCTTTTAGGTTGCCTTTTCATCACTTCCACTTTTGATTCTGGCCCTTGGTGTTGTTGTTGATGGGTCTCTGGCCATGCAAGCCGAGCATCTCCTAGCCCCTACCTAGAAGCTACAAGGCATGGCCCTCACTCTGGATCTTGCCTTGCTGCCATCTATTATTCCTATCCCTGAAGTCCCTTTGCAGCCTGCTCCTATGTTCCAGGTTGCACCCATCACACCACCACCTCTACCATCGCCTCAATGCCTTACCCTACCAATTATAGGATCATCGACTCTGCCTTCTACTCCACCATAGTATTACCTACAGCATGCAACTCCTACTTCTGGTGGCCAGCCTTTTGGGTTGGTTGGAGCACAATGTCCCATGAGTTCTTCACCTAGGATCATACTAGTGCAACAGCTACTACTCCAACACTCAGCACCACTCCATGCACAACATACCCTCTATCCCTCATCCAAGTATCAGACACAGGTTCCTTCATGCATGCCACAGCACCAAACACCAATGCATAGGTACATCAGCCATCCCACCATCACACCAAGTGGCGAGATGGTGGATCCAGAGCAGCACCTGGGTGTGACCCACATGGTGTACGTCGAACCCTTCCCAGTTGTACTTTCTTAGATAGCAGCAAACCCAAATGCTCTCCTCACAAGGGTGAGCGATCTAGAAAGAGCACTACATATAGTGTAGGGTGAGGACCACCAGCCATATCATTTTTGGGACCTCTACAACTTCCCAAAGGCTACTCTCCCACCAAACTTCCACATTCTGAACTTTGAGAAGTACAACGGTAAAGGCTACCCCATTTCTCGTCTAAGGGAGTACTACAGAGACCTGGCTCAACTCCAAGCTGATGAAAGGTTACTCGTCTGCTTATTCTAGACAAGTCTCATTAGTCCTGCTCTAAAGTGGCTCACTTTCTTAGACATGGCCGTGATCAAGACCTGAAATGACCTCTATCAGGCATCTTGGAATAGTACTCCTTTACTTGGACATGGTCCCAAAGTGTGAGGACCTAGCTGTCACCATGCAAAAACCGCACAAACCATTCGACGAGTATGTTGAGCGTTGTTGTGTCCTAGCTTCATAGGTACGCGATAGACCCTATGATAAGGAGTCTATTGAGATGATTATCCACAGGGCACAGCCAGCCATAGGGTCTTTACTTAGCATTCAACTAATGGCAACATTTGCATCTCTGATTCAGGTAGGCGCTTGCGAGGAGAGATCACTGCAGGGCGGCAACTTGCCTGCTATCACCACATTAGCCAAATAAGCCACCACACCTAGCCAGAACGCTGGCACCAACAGCAACAACAATGGCTCCAATGCCAAAAGGAGGGATGTACCCAAGAATTCTTTGGCATATGTTGGGTCCCTAGCCATGCCTGTTAATGTGGTGAGCTTTCCTATCCAGAATCAAGTAGTATACACCCCAGCACCTAGGACACGTCGCACTTCACATATCACCACCACCGTTAAGCTAGTGTATCCTATCGCACTGGCAAGGCAAGGACAAAACCATGGACAGAGACGACCTTGTCATGCCTAGTGAGACTTTCAAACCAATAGTCGAGCCACTGAGCACTGTTCTCTCCAAGGTCGCGTCACTACTAAGGCTTCTAGAGGTTCGTCCACCATCGAATCCACTTCTGTCGTGGTACAAAGCGAACCTTTATTGTAGTTTCCATAGAGTTACGGGACACCTTACTAACAATTGTTTCACTTTGCAGAATGCCATTTAGGACTTCATCGACCGAAAGGTCATTGTGATCAATACACAAGATGCAGAGTCTGCACCAGCACGAGCACCCCCCTAGCATAGTATTGTCAGCCAACCCTTGCCTGAGCATACCAATCCGGGCACCCCAAGGACATCAGGGATTCACACCCTCTTTTTTGTCAGATCTAACACGTCAATGCTAGACCCCTCTAATCTAATTCAAGAATTGTCTACTTCTTTTCCTCACTGTTTGTATCACTCTATTCTTGAAGGCTCGAGATCTACAATAAACATGATCCAGCTCACTACCAAGCTGGAGAGTGTGGTGATACATCCCACCATGCAGTCTTCTCCCACCACCCCTGTAGACACCCCAATTTGGCAGCCACTCGTAGACGGATTTCCCGACAGAGTTTGCTCTAGTGGCGATGAGGCACAACCCAAAACCAAAGCCCACCACACACCATAAACTACCCCAAAGCCCTCCAAGCTATCCTTAGCTTCAACCAATTCACCAAAATAGGTCCACAACCCAAGAATTGAGCTTGGAACTGTGCCTGGTGCACCTTGGTGGCACACCTTAGTGGCGCACTTTTGTGTCACACCAAGGTGGCACACTGCCCTATTTCCAGTTGCCCAACCTGTTCATCTTCCAAACTTGGCCACATCCCACACCATCATTTATGCAATGACTGTTATGCCCATGCCCCAAGTTGTATTCCCCTATCACTCCCACGTAGAGTCCTTTGGTTTCCAAGGCCTTTGGCATTCCAGAATTCTTCATTTCCTAGCCTTTAACCCTATCCAACACAGAATACTACTTCTTCTTCCTCCTTGGCTGCTGGAGCTTGGAGACCAGAAAACTAGACCCTTTCTCCTTTCCCTCTCAAGCCAACATCACTACAACTAGAGCACCCAAGTCTCAATGCACTAGCAGTGCCTACCCATTTGCCGTGCTGCCCCATTCAAGCCAACCAAATGAAACAACCATTGCACCCATAGCCCCTTTGTGGATCCACAACATTTCAACAACTGTCCTCTGTGCACCTTCATCGCCGTTGAACATCACCAGACTACTGTGAGATACACAGTCAGGAGGACAACCCATTCACACACAGGTATAATCTCCTCCTTGTCATGCAAGCCTATGGACTTTCCTACATGTTTTCCATTTGTTGTGTTATTTGTTTCCATACATTCTTCTTGGTTGCAATGACATAAATCATGCATTTATTCCATCTTGCATAAGCATCATCCATGTTTGCATCATCTATGTGTTATTTCATGCATCCTTTCATACATCTTTTCTTGTTTGCATTCACATGCACCATGACATACCTTCATTCCCCCACAATCCATTTGGGTTGCTCGATGAGCCTCTCACACTCATAGTCACAAGTGTGGCAAGGTGAACTCTAGTGAACCCAACACCAGTGAGGTGGGAAGGAACAATTGCATCCACTATTTTAGCATCCCATTGCATTGGCACAACATCCTAACCATTCCACCTAGCTCTCTCGACCTCCAAAAGCTTCGACGAGCTGCCATGATGCCCACAGTTTGCATTTCCAGCCATGGGTCGCCAGAGAACCCATTTACAGCAAGTGGAGGTGGGAGGAAACACCCTTGCATCAAGGATCCCAACTAAACCACTAAGCATGCATATCATGACCCCATCATGCTCACTAGACTGCCACTTGGCCGATTTGATCGTCAGAGTTTCACAATTCCAGCGAGCAAGCTCGCTGTTTGAAACAGTGCATCTGAGGCACACCAAGATAGCGCACTAGATTGGAGCACCAACCTAGCGCACCTTCTTGGCACACCAGCCTAGTTTTAGGGTGCAAACGGTCATTTTTGCACCCTGATTTGCATGTCCTTCCAGGTGCTTTAGGCTTTGGCTTTCATGGTGCATATTCCTGATTGTACCATGATCATACTTGCACAGTTTCATCATCATACACCCATGTTTGCATTAGTTTTGCATCTAGTAAGGCGATGACGTTTACTACTTGAATTTGTGTGAATCGGTTTCCCCTTTAGGGCTTCGTCGATGTAACTTCTTTGCGTCGGCTTGTGATTTAGAGTCCACGTAGCGTGGCTGAGCAGTAGGGCATGATCCATGCATTTTCATTTCACTTAGCATAATACATGCATGCATTAGTATCATATTTGCATACATATAGAGTAGTAATGTATACTATGTAGCATTCTTTTCACCAGGCGTGGTAGCCCTATGTATATTCCCTAGCAGATCGTACCAATGTCATCCCTAATGCATCAGAGCCTTGGTCCAGAGCCTATTTAGTGCTACTGAGCATTAGGTATCATAGAAGTAGTCCCACATATCTTATTCGCATTGGCATAACATGCATTTCAAACATAGGCGAGCACACACATGCATAAGCCTCACAAGCGAGCGATAAGTCGAGAAAGACCAATTTTTCAGGCATGTGGGGGTACCTAACATCTTCCCCACACGTAATAGGAATCCTTGTCCATTCTTTGGCACGTAGTGACCAAAGTGCCGCATCCCTTAGGCATAGAGCATTGTATTTTCATTTCATATGACTTTCCTTGTCTCCCATTTAAGTAGATTAGGTAGCGACTCCTTTTTTGCATCCTTTCAGCCTTTCGCTAGAGTCTTCCTCATGACTTTACTTTTTTCACCATCATGTTAACACGACATGCGTACATGCCATGCTCATGGTTTTTGCTTGATGTGTGCTTATTTGCCTACCATACTTGGGTGTTTTCTTTTCCTTTTGCATTTTCCACCTTAGGAAAAGTCGAGACTTCTTTGCTTCCCCTTACTGGCTTAACATAAAACTCAGGAAAATAAAAAATAAAAAATAGGTGGAACTTGAGACTTCAATGCACTCTCTCCTCTATTTGGCTTAATAAAATGCAAGTAAAAGACTTAAAGCATCTCGCATAACCATTCTAGAAAACATGCTTCTTCTCCTCTCCTATGTCCAACCACAGTCAGAGAAGGGTAGTTCCGGTCTCTCATTCTAAATCTTTGGCATAGGATGAGTTGTTAGTTTACTCCCCCTTGTTTGGGGTCACGTCGATGTTAGTAGAGGGTACGGCCCACTGCTTTGGCAGGGGTAAAGGCCACCAAAGCACCACCCATTCATTACTTGAGCTTTGGCCAGGAATTAAAGCAGGAACCTTACTTTCTACCCAAAGTGAAAAACCCATTACCCCTGCAAAACGCATGTTAGGGCATTCATCCGCATCATGCATACAACCTTAATCACTTGCATTGCATATTTTCTCTAGTTCTGATACCTATTGTTGTTTTACCTGTTAACCTAGAGCTTGAGCATCTTTGTCATTGGCAGCCCCCCTTTTTGTCTTTCAAGCTATTCTCCCCTCTCGACGATAGCTCATCCTTGTCGTCGTGATTCTTGTGTTCCCTCGTAACTCTGTCCATGTCTGCTCATGGTCTGCTGTGGCATAGCAAGCCAGCAAGCCTCCTTTTGCTGCTCTGGAGGAGAACCCACTTTTGGCTCCCCCTTCTCCTACCTTGTCCTCTTCTACTCCTTCCTCCTCTTCCCATGTGCGTAATTCTCGAGCGCATGAAGAATCTGTACCTCCTTTGGGGCTAGGGCAAACCCTCACCAAGTAAGAGCCTGTCATCAAACCTCCTTCAGTGATCGCCATGTCTGCTCCTAAGGTGACACCTATCGATCCTTTCTAGGGCCTTCCTGTTTCCACCCCCCATCCAGCTACAGCAACCTCTACAATGACTTCTTTGCCTATTGGTCGACCTAGTCTTCAATCGCCTCTCACATTCGTCCCATTCTCTCCTTCATCACTCGACGCTAATGCCAATGAGCCCTTGTCTATGCAATTGTAGCATATGACAGCTCTAGTACAGCAACTACAGGACTTGGTGTTCACACACAATCCTACATTGGCCCCATCTGTTTCGACCCTCTAGGTTTTGGTGTGGCCTGCCATAGCTTTACAAGCACATTTCATAGCACTTTCCCAGCCTCTCGCATTTGCACAGCATTCTACACAGCATGTATCTCTATTATCTGGTGGCCAATCCTTCAATTTGGTAGGAGCACAGCATCCCTCGAGCCCATTCCACAGCGCTGAGTTGGTGCAACTGTTGCTGCTCCCACACACTACACCACACACAACACAACATGCTATCCGCCCATCTCCTTTGCATCCTGCAACCGCCCCTACATTCACGCCACTGCATCCTGCACCTTTGCATGGGTATGCTGGCCCTCATGCTTCAACACCAAGAAGCATAAGGGTGGATCTAGAGGAATAGTCATGTGTGACCCATACAGCATACGTGGGACCTGCCTCAATTGCAATATCATCGACAATAGTAACCTTAGACACCCTCCTAGCCTGGATGGACGATCTAGAGAAGGCACTACGTCAGATGCAAGGCGAGGACCTCTGACCCTACTAATTCTGGGACCTCTGCTACTTCCTGAAGGCGTCACTCCAAATGAACTTTTGCGTCCTAGAATTCGAGAAATACATTGGTAGAGGTTGCCCAATCTCACATTTGAAGGCATTTTGTGTAGATCTTGCGTCGCTCTAGGGCGATGAAAGGCTTTTGATCCTCTTATTCAAAAAGAGTCTAACCAGACTTGCTCTCAAGTGGTTCACTTCGTTGGACATGGCCGCCATCAGGACTTGGAATGACCTCTCCTAGGAATTCCTAAAGTTGTATTCCTTCTACCTTGATTGGATCCCTAAGTGCATGGATCTTGTCACAATTCGATAGAGACCCCATGAGCCATTCAGGGAGTACGTCGGCCGCTTGCATGTCTTAGCCTCCCAAGTGCATGATAGACCCTCCGACAAGGAGTCTGTCACAATCGTTATCAAGGAAGCACAGATAGCAATCGGGGCTCTGCTTAGCATTCAATCCATCTCATCCTTTGCATCTCTGATTCAGGCTGGCACCTACGTGGAAAACTCACTGCGAAGTGGGAATTTCCTTGCACTCTTTTTATTCAAGCAAGCCACCACCTCCGACAGTAGCTACAGCAGCACCTCTGACATTGGTAACTCCCAGATGGAAATTGCCCCATGTGTCCAATCTCCAGTAGCACTTGTCGAGGCGGAGAGTCATCCAAACTCAAATCATTTAGCACTTGCATCTAGTTCTTCATACATTGCACGTGCACCCTCCATCATCGAGCCTATGCATCACGTCGCACCAACTCGACAAGGACGACAGCCTAGGTGAAAGTGACCCCACCACGTCAAATAGGATTACACTCCTTTCACGGAGCCACTAAGTGTCATTTTCCCTAAAGTTGAGTTGTTTCTGAGGCTCCTGAACCCTTGTACACTGCTGGATCCTATTCCCCAGTGGTATGATATGAGCGCATACTGTAGTTTTCATCATCGAGCTAGGCATTCGATGGATGGCTACATCACTTTACGGGATGTTGTTCAGAAATTGATCGATCGGAAGGTCATCAGCGTTAGCTCCTTGGAGACGAACCTACCCCTACACAAGCATCTACACTTGTGCCAGTGCACTTGGACTAGCCTAGTGCATCCTCGCCTGAGCTTTCGGATCCTGAGGGTGTTGTGGGCTTGGGAATCTTCTTCCTTTCCCCTATTCCATCTGCTTCCAGTCTTTCCTTGATGAATCCTATTGATCTCATCGATCCCTCTTCTCGTTCTACTCTTGACCCTTCCTCATGGGGCTCCATGTAACATTGAGATTGCCATCACTCTAGACCTCAATAGAAGACCTCAGCCCCAGCCACAGCAACAAATTCAACAGCACTACCAAATTAGCCAATGACCCTAACACCATCAATAAAGTGGTTGAAAGCGCCAATGGAGTAGCCAACAATAGGAAGCGGAGTTGTATCCTTTTCCCCTATTCCCTCTATTGTTACTTTTTTCCCATTGTCATCATTATCATGCATTAAATAAAATCAAAAATATCAAAAACCAAAAAGTAGAAAAATTATCAAAACCCAAAAAAATTGAAAAATTCAAAAATAAAAAAAAACATCCTGCATTATAATTTGCTTGATGAGGAAAATCAAAAGGCTTATTTGCATCGGATCATTCTCCTCCTCCTCAACTACCCAGACAACCAAGTAAGCAAGAGAGTCACCAGCATTACATGCCAGATGAAATGTCCAAACTCTACAAGGGCCCTGTACCTCAAAGAGGAAGATAAAATGATAGGGTGACTAAGGGAGTGAGCAGAACAAAAAATACATCCGCATAGGCATAAATGAAAAAGAAGAAAGAAGGCGAAGTAGAAGTTAGCCTAAGAGTAAGAGGCACATGGCCTAACTCTATACCCCACCACACCTTGGAGAGGAATCGAAGCATGCGCTTGGACACCCGCACCATCGAGGAACTGGCCACCCTCTCATGCAGCAAAGCCTCTAGCCCAGATCAGGTGACTATTACCTCCAAGTCAAGGATAGAGTGAACTAGTGTGCCTATGAGGGAGCAAAAGAAATCAATGATCTCAAAAAAAAAAGTAGATGTAGGACCCTAAAGAGTTTGGCATGGAGTCTGGTCCACCACACCACCCAACACAACAAATCTGAGCACCACCAATTACCCATCGAGAGCCACCCACAGCTTGCGAGTCTCGGTAGGGTCCATTGAGTTGAGGGTGCCCTCCTCCTTCTACAGGCATATAGCTTTCCAATGTAACTGAGGGCAACAAAAAACAGAAAACAAAAACAATAAAAACAAGAAAAATTACATCTAGTCAATAGAGCACATTTACTTATTTAAGCAATAAAACCACTTTTGTTGAGCATATTTGCATGCAGTAATAAGAGCCACTCCTCCAGTCATTTATATAATTGTTTTGCTAGCTTGAACCGCTATGCTTGCATATTGCATTGTCTTGTAGGATTCCACCGAACACCTTCAACCAAGGGCATGCCAATTGCCTTTTGGTTAAAGCGCACATGCAACTGTTCAGCATAATGCATCCCATTCTTTTAAAGCCACAATCGCATATGTATACCTTTAGAAACACTAGCAAGAAAGCATCGTCTCTCACAGCACCAGCTTTAGCCATTGAAGCAGTCCAATGTGCACTTGCAATCGCAACCTACCCCCCATTTCCTTTTCTTTCTTTGCACCCCTTTCTGGTCTTGTCTGCCTGCCACGTGGATGGTCTGTGATGACCGATGTGTCCTTTTTTAGCCATTATAGGCAAAACGTTGCATGTCTACCTTGAGACCATTGCATACCCAAGAGTGGTATTCGGTATTCCCTATGGCGTTTCAACTTGATACCAAGGGCATCTGTTCTACCTTGGTATCTCTCGACTTGTCCTCTGCCACATCCTTATCTTGTTCACTCCTTGATACTAGGGACATCTCAACTGCCTTTTGATATCGTCCCATCTGCATTTGGGCTTGCACCCTTAACTACCACGGGATTGTTCACCTTCAGGTATGATATTCCCATTGCCTCGAGATCAGTAGGCTCGCTGGCTTGTCATCTCCCTCTTGATACCAGGGGCATGTTGGCTGTCCTTCGATATTGTCCATCCCCATCTAGGTTAGTAACCCTAACTACTCGGTCGACATCTGTCAATTGTCGGTGCTTTCTACTTGGCAAGTCTTATCTTGTCATGCCCCTCCCAAGTGTTAGGTTTGTCGACCTGTCACCGCCTCATAGTGATCGGCAAGCTCACTGGCCTGTTATCTCCCTTTGATATCAAGGGCATCTACTCTTGTCCTGGTATCTCTCAATTAGCCATTTGCCTCTTCTCTGCATTGACAACCTCCTTCTCAATAGCAGGGGCATCTCGGCTACCCTTTGGTATCATCTTGGCCACATCATTAGGCTAATAACCCTAATTATCCAGTGATGAATCTGCCAACTCATCAACAGGCTGATAACCCTAACTACTCGACGATGAGTCTGTCAACTCATCAGTAGGCTAATAACCGTAACTATCCGACGATGAATCCGTCAACATGACCACTGCCCTATTTCCAAACACCTAGCCTGTTCATCTTCCCAGCTTTGCCACATCCCACATCATCATTTACGCAATGATTGTTGTGCCCATGCCCCAAGTTGTATTCCCCTATCACTCCAACATAGAGTTCGTTGGTTTCCAAGGCCTTTAGCATTCCATGACTCCTCATATCCTAGACTTCTAAGCCTATCCAGCACAGAATTCTGCTTCTTCTTCCACCTTGGCTACTAGAGTTTGGAGACTAAAGAACCAGACCCCTTCTCCTCTCCATCTCAAGTCAGCATAACTACCACTAGAGCACCCAAGTCTTAGCCCACCGACAATGCCTACCCACTCTCCATGCAGCCCCATTCCAGCCACCAAAACCAAACAACCACTGCACCCATAGCCCCTCTGTGCATCCACAACATTTCAGCAATTGTCCTTCGTGCGCCTCATCGCTGTCAAATATCACCAGATTGCCAAGAGATACACAGTCGAGAGGACAGCCCATTTACACACAACTATGATCTCCTCCTTGTCATGCGAGCCTATGGAGTTTCCTACATGTTTTCCATTTGTTGTGTTATCTGTTTGCTTACATTTTTCATGGTTGCAATGACATAAATCATGCATATCTTCAATCCTCCATAAGCATCACCTGTGTTTGCATCATCTATGTGTTCTTTCATGCATCCTTTCATACATCGTTTCTTGTTTGCATTCACATGCACCATGACATTCCTTCATTCCCCCTCTGTCCATTTGGGTTGCCTGACAAGCCTCTCACACTCATAGTCACAAGTGTGGTCAAGTGAACTCCGATGAACCCAACACGGGTGAGGCGGGAAAGAACAATTGCATCCACTATTTTAGCATCCCATTGCCTTGTCACAACATTATCACCATTCCACCTAGCTATCCCGACCTCCACAAACGCCGGTGAGCCACCATGATGCCCACAGTCCCCATTTCCAACCATGGGTTGTCGAAGAACCCATTTATGACAAGTGGAGGTGGGAGGAAACACCCTCGCATCTAGGATCCCAACTAAACCACTAGCCATGCATATCATGACCTCCACATGCTCACTAGACAGCTGCTTGGTCGATTCGATTGTTGGAGTTTCGCAATTCCGACGAGCAAGCTCACTGTCAGAAATAGAGCAACTAGGACACACCTCGATAATGCACCAAATTGGAGCACCTCATTGGCACACCATGCTGGCACATCAGGCTAGCGCACCAGCCTAGTTTTAAGGTGCAAATAGTCATTTTTGCAATCGATTTGCATGTCCTCTCAAGTGCTTTAGGCTCTAGATTTCATGGCACATATTCCTGATTATACCATGATCATGCTTGCCCCGTTTCATCGTCATACACCCATGTTTGCATTAGTTTTGCATCTACTGAGGTGGTGATGTTTACTACTTGAATTTTTGTGAATCGGTCACCCTTTTAGGGCTTCGTCGATGTAACTTCTTTGCGTTGGCTTATGATTCAAAATCCACGTAGCATGGCTGAGCAGTAAGGCATGATCCATGCATTTGCATTTCACTTAGCATAATACATGCATGCATTAGCATCTTATTTGCATACATATAGAGCAGTAATGTTTACTATGTAGTGTTCTTTTCACCAAGTGTTGTAGCCCTATGTATATTCCCTAGCGGATCGTACCAATGTCATCCCCAATGCATCGGACCCTTGGTCCAGAACCTATGTAGTGCTACTGAGCATTAGGCATCATAGAAGTAGTCCCGCATATCTTATTCGCATTGGCATAACATGCATTTCAAACATAGGCGAGCACACACATGCATAAGCCACACAAGCGAGCGATAAGTCAAGAAAAGCCAATTTTTCGGACTTGTAGGAGTACCTAACACCTTCCCTACACGTAATAGGAATCATTGTCCATTTTCTAGTACTCAGTGACCAAAGTGTTGCATCCCTTAGGCATAGGGCATTGTCTTTGCATTTTAGACAGCTTTCCTTGTCTCCCATTTAAGTAGATTATGTGGTGACTCCTTTTTTGCACCCTTTCAGCCTTTCACTAGTCTTCGTCGTGACTTTGCTTGGTCTCGTGTGTTTGGCCTTTCACACCTGGCACGAGGTGTTCGCTAGCATGGTTACAACCCCAATCTGCTTATTGTCCAAGCCCACACCAGAGTGTACCCAACCTCTGTCACCAACAACAACCCCCCTTAGCAAGCTTACCAACTGCCTAGTTGGAGTTGACGGCCCATGCACTTGTGGTTATCAATATGAGACAAGACACACACCGTGTGCCTTTTGACTATGCCACAAATATGTGTGCAAAGGTCACATGATTGGGCCAGGTGTACAAGGCTCCAGGTCCAACACCCAAGAAACCAACCCCTCCTCCACCACAACCAAAAGCCATCTTTCCCAGCCTATCACTAAGGAGGCTCCACTAAAAATCTACTACAACAACCACCAGCAAGCCTACAATCGATATTACCACTCAGCTGAAGAAGGTCAAAGTAGACATTTCAATCTAGGACATTATTCATACAGCTGAGCATAGGGAGGCCTACCTCCAAGTTTTCCAAGCCACCTATGTATCCCCTTCCATTTAGCCCACAACCCTAGAAACCATGGTGGGAATGATCGCCACACCCCAGATCATTTCTTTCTCCATGCAAGAATTGCCTTTAGTTGGGACCAACCACAACCAGCTACTATTCGTGACTGTGCAGTATCAGAACCTCTGGATTCCTCTAACCTAGTAGACAGCAATGTGGGCTTAAATGTATGCCCTATACGCACAATAAGTATGCATGGATTCAAAGCTGAAGATATCATACCAACGGTGAAGGGTATGATGTCATTTGATAACACACACCATGACACACTAAGTCTCCTGGTCAGCCCCCTCATTATTGGCCTGGCTGAGTTCAACATAGAGTTCTACGTTGTGGATCTTGAGCCCTCATTCAATCTCCAGCTTGGGCGCCTTTAGCTACACAAGCATCAAGTGATTCTGTCGACTCTCCATCACAAGATTAAATTTGGCTAGGATGATAGTATCATTCCCGTTATGGCCGAAAATTTCGAGATGGAGAAGGTCAATGCTGTATCAGAGCGAAGAGATAGTGAAGGCCTTTGGCATGAGTAGTAGGAGTCCTAGCACCTTCTGAAGATGAAAGAGCTCTCCATTCCTTTTGATTTGACTAACTTCGTCAGCACAGGGACTCTCGACCCCAACCATAGTTCAACCATGACAGGTACAGTACAACAACAAGGGGTTTTGCCAGATGCGGAAGATTGGGTCAGTATAGAGGATTATTATTCAAATGAAGACCCCCCTTATACAGTATGTAGAAATTTGAGCAACAACGGGCAGCAGTAGTGGCCAGCACTGCCTGGGTCAGTACTTCTAGCATTACGCCCTACCATCTCGACAGTAACTATCATAGCAAGCATAGCTCTAGACTCGATAGTTTCAGCCACATACATAGTACCACCAGTCTCTCCTTCCGACACTACCATAGATTCCACGTAGCCAATGCAGCCAGCACCACAATCTACTAGTTTACCCATGACTTCAGTAGCTCACTCACAGCAGTCCAACTTGCTAGTGGGTCAGTTAGTCACTTTCACCATACCAGCAGTTCCACCTGCCTCACTATAGAGCTCAAAAGCAATAGTAGTACCTCCACTATCCACCTCAGCAAGTCCAGTACAGATGTTACTCCCCACAGTGTCATCCACAAATCCACCACCTACACCAATAGAAGGAGTAATTAGTAGCCCAACTATCGAACAATCTATCCAACAACTGGGTGTGGTACCTCATCCATGAACACCTTGGAGCATGTAGTAATTCTTCTAGTGCCAATTCAGTTTATAGCAAGAAACATCATGCCAGACGCTGAAACTCCAGTCTATAAGGAGTGCGAGCTCGCGTAGGCCTACTATGCCGATCTCGCCTTAGATAAGAAGGATGGAGAGGACGTAGAAGCCCAAGTAGACACAATGCTCTAGGACTTCGAGGTTTTATTCCAAGAGCAGCTCATCATCTTAGCAGAGGATGCGGTAGAACAAGTCATGACCAGAAAAGGAATGGCAATTGCCACCAAGTAGAGCATAAAACTTGTGCTACAAGATTCCTAAGATCAGTCGATCATCATGGCCCTTGATGAGGAAGAGTCAGTTTTCACTAGACTTGGGTATTTAATCTCCTAACAGCTAGGAGGTGGGTCTAGATGGTATATACAACCTAGGCCTTACCTTAAGCATGGTGATGGTCAAAAAAAACTCTGATTTAGGCTCAACAAAGAGCCTAGGTGGGGGCTACAGAATTGCTAGTACAGCGACAACCGCCCAATAAAGTCACCTCAGCAGAAAATTACAGAAAAATCAAAAAATCCAAAAAAGACAGCATATACCAATAAGGATGTAGCAATAATAGGTGTAGAATAGTTTGGTCCATCAGCAGGCTCAGAGAATGCCAATGTAGAGGACTACTAGGGTGACTATAGTATTTCAACTATTTCATTGCCCAGCTTACACCAATCTGTGAACCAATCTTTAAGCTCCTGAGAAAGAATGCTCAGATCAACTAGAGTGAGTACCAAGTAGCTTTTGACAAGATTAAATAAATTTTAGCGAGGCCACTAGTTTTGGTACCACTAGTGCCAAGGCGGCCACTACTCCTCTAACTATCGGTGACACAGTATTCATGGACACAGTCTTCGGCTAGCACGATGAGTCAGGTCGCAAGGTGTGAGCCATTTATTATCTGAGCAAGAAGTTCAACGACTGTGAAGCCAAGTGCACCACAATTGAGAAAGTCTACCTCTCCCTTGTCTAGGCCACACAACACTTGAGACATTATATGATGGCGTATTTTGTCCTACTTTTGTGCTACCATGAACTGATGTAATATTTATTTCAGAAACCAGCATTAGTGGGTAGATGTGTCAAGTGGCAGGTGTTGTTGCCTCAGAGCGACATTACTTTTGTCACCCAAAAATCCATAAAGGGACAAGCTGTAGTAAACCTTTGCTGATTTACCCTAGCTAGAATACCAACTCTTGCAAACTCAATTCCCTGACGAGGATATATTATTCGCCATGGATGACTTAGGATCAGAGGAGCTCAGAAATGAGAAGAAATGGCATCTTTACTTTGACAGTGTAGTCAACAAGAAGGGAATGGGCATTGGAGTAGTGTTGGCAACACCATAGGGCTAGCTAATCCCATTTGCCAAAAAACTAACTTTCAAATGCACCAACAAGTACTCGAGCATGGTGTACAAAAAACTACAAATATATGGTGATGCCATGCTACTCATATCACAGGTCAATGGCAATCGAAAGACAAATGACCTCAAGCTTGTGCCATACCACACTTACCTCCTGTAGCTCATTGCAGAATTTGAAGAAATCCACTTCTTCTTCATGAATAGAGCCAAGAACGCCTATGTTGATGTGTTAGCCACCCTTGCGTCTTGGCTTTCCATACCAGAACACCGTGCATTGGATGTGTCAGTCACTTGTACAGATCAACCTGCACATTGCATGAGTATAGAAGAAGCAAATTCGTTAAAGGAGCTCCCATGGTACAACGACATCAAAGTCTTCCTAGAAACCGGAAACCATCCGCCAAATGCCTCGGCCACAGACAGAAAGACCATGACTCGACTAGCATCAAAATATGTGCTAGGGGCTGGACACTTGTATAGAAGGTCCTATAATCATAAGCTCCTGCGCTGCTTGAATAAGAAGGAGGCTGACACAATAATGTTATAAATACATGCTGGAGCATGTGGGCCGCACATGAATGGAGTGCTACTAGCTAAGAAGATAACGTTACAAGGCTATTTTTGGTCAACCATAGAGGCAGACTATTGCAAGTTGGTGCGAAAATGCTACAACTATCAGATCCATAGGAATTTGATCCATGCACCCCCATAGTAACTACATAATATGTCCTCGCCATGGCCATTCTCCACTTAGGGAATCGACATCATAGCACTATTCATCCAACAACATCCAATGGGCATCACTACATTCTGGTAGCTATCGACTACTTCACAAAATGGGTAAAGGTGGCCTCCTACAAGACAGTCACTACCGCAGTCATAGAAAAGTTCATCAGGAACAACATCATTGCCGGTATGTGGTCCCCCATGCCATTGTCTCCAATAATTGGACAAATTTCACAACAAAGAGGATCACGGATTTCTTATAGAGTCTCTATATCAAGCATAATCAATCATCATCGTGCTGTCTACAAATGAATGGAGTAGTGGAGTCTGCTAACAAAAATCTAACCAAGATCTTGAAGAAGATGGCAGAAATACACAAAGACTGGCATGACAAGCTTCTGTATGCACTATGGCTCAATAGAACGTCAGTCCAGACCACGACTAGTGCAACACCATACTCTCTAGTCTTCAGCTTGGAGGTAGTTCTACCCATTGAGGTGGAGATATCTTCACTCAGGATCTTAAGAGAAGCTGAAGTAGAAGAGGCAGAGTGGGTTGAAGACCGTTGTGTAGTTGAATCTAATAGACAAGAACAGATTGTAGGCCATCCACCACACCCAATGTTAACAGAAGCAAATGACAAGAGCTTATTAGAAGAAAGTTTAGCCCAAGAGTTTCATCCCAAAGGACTTAGTTCTGTGCGAAATTCACCTCCCAATTGCCCATGGTAAGTTCAGACCTAATTGGCGAGGCACCTTAGTCATTAAACAGGTCTATTGCGAGGGAGTTGTAATCCTAGAGGACATGGATCACACTAAATAGTCTAAGCTATTCAACACATGCTACTTGAAGAAGTACTACCAGTGAATAGAGGTTGTATCTTTGCCCTACATCTCTACATCCTCATATATACTCTCCATGCCTACAATTGCATCTCTGCATTACTTTTGCATTCGAATCACCACATAACTCTTGCATGCATCTCACTACATTTTATCAAGCATATCCAACATCAGTAGATAGCATCATTCACATCAACACCAATAAAAACAACTCGATGTCGAAAATCGAATCCTACTTGCTTGTTTGGGAACGGAATGGAACCACCTCAATCAACACTATCCAAGTTGCCTAGAAGGTGAGGGAGCCACTGTAACACCCCGATCCCGGACACGCTACCAAATCACAGTATCCCAAGCATAATTACACAAAATTACAAAACAAATAGAACTGTAACTAAGGCTCACCTTCAGGATCACGATGTGCGGTTAGAAGCTCCAATTCCTACACCGGAACCCAGCTACATGCGGTCTACACCTGAAAACCAAATAGCACGCGTGAGTGACATCTAAGTCACCCAGTACGTGCCCCAAAACACACAACCACAAACAAAACTCGGCAAAACCAAAAGAAACTCGTTTCTTAACATTTTGCAAAAACTTGGTTTTCTCCTTTGA
>JAMKQA010089751.1:0-23600 GCA_024699735.1 Posidonia australis
AATACATATATCTCACAGTACTCGTCTTTACCCCAAAAAAAAACCTGCGGGCGAGATCGGGCGACACCTGGTTGCGGGCGAGATCGACGAGATCGGGCGACACCTGGTTGCGGGAGAGATCGACGAGATCGTGCGAGTCGAGCGTGGAGTGGGAAGGAGAGGCTGTCGGAGCTGGGGGTGGAGCGGTGGTCGACGTGGAGGACCGGGAAGTGCAGGTTGCTGTGGGACTGGGGACGACGGGCTCGGGATGACGACGGGCTGGGGACGAAGGGCTCGGGACGACGACGGGCTGGGGACGAAGGCTGGGGATGAAGGGCTCGACATTTCGTCCGAAATCCACCGACACCCACCGAAATCCACCGAAATCCACCGACACCCACCGACATGTCGTCCGACATCAGGTAAGTCGCGACATACATTGCAATATCGTTTCCCTACCTACACTTTCCGACACGTGTCGGCGAAATATCGCCGACACTGTCCGACATTTGGTTCCATGGTCATGTCATGCATCAGTCTAGAGAGGTACACTGGAAGGCATCTTTACAAATCTTGTTCTACCTGAAGATTGCTCTTGGCCAAGGTCTCTGATACAGTTGCCGTGGTCTTCTGGATGTTTCTGATTATTCTGATTCTGGATATGCAGGCGATTGTGGCAATAGAAAATTAACTTCTGGGCACTGTACATTTGTGGGAAACAATCTAGTTACCTGACGAAGCAAGAAACAAAATGTTGTCTCTCGTTCAAGTGTCGAAGCGGAGTATAAAGCTATGACCCAAACGACATGTGAAATGATGTGGATTAGATCCTTCATGACTGAGATTGGCTTTCCTCCTAAGAAGGCCCTTCCTATGTTCTGTGATAACCAAGCAAGCATTTACATTACAAATAACCCAGTGTTTCATGAAAGAATCAAATACATTGCGGTGGATTGTCACTTTGTATGCAATGCAATTATGGATGGTCTGATCACTACTCCCTTTACTACTACCTCTACTCAGCTTGCAGATGTGTTTACCAAAGCTGTAGTTGTTGGTCTTTTCAAATCTTTTTGTAACAAACTGGACATAGTTAATTTGTATGCTCCAGTTTGAAGGGGAGTGTTAGAGTTATTAGATGTGTTATTCTTTAGTGGTTATATGGATATCCGTTTACTCTGTATGGATACCTTGATCACTATATATATGTACTTAGAGTTGATCAATAAAATTTTATCTCAGTGTTTTCCTTTAACAATTTTGAAGGTCATGTTGAACAAATTTAAAGGCATTATCAATATGGAAAACCTTTAGAGAAGTAGAAAATTGATTTATTATTTTAGCAAAAAACATTTTGACATCATCCAAGACATGTATTCTATCCTTAAGCAAATACATTCAAGAGATACAAAAATAATCATCAATGAAGACAATGTAGTACCTATAACCTAATGTAGATTGAAGATGAGTAAGTCCTGGATATCATAATAGACAAATTCAAACAGACTCTGACTAGTGGTAAGAGACAGATTCTTGTAGATAGCATAATGATGGTTATCTAATTTACTCGACTCATATATAATAAACTAAATAGAATTCTAAGACAGAGTTTGTTGGAGATTGCGATAAAAAGTATGACTAAGATGGTAGTGCAATAGAAGGGATGACTTTGGAGTGGTAACCACAGTTACCAACTCATGAGGTATCTTATTACAAATCAGCAAGTAAATACCATGGCTATACTCACGACCAAAACTAATCCTAGCTTCCGTCTACAAATATTGAAAAATACAAAGAAAGGGGAAGAAAGTCAGAGAACAATGGAAGACTTTTGTAATAGCACTAATAGACAATTGATTACTAGGAAATTAGGGACATAAAGAATTTTATCAAAAGTAATTTGAGGAGAGGCGTGAATAACTCCTTCTCCAGACACAAGATAATGGTAACCATTGATAATAGCAACAGAGAGAATGTTCAATAAACTAGAAAGACAGATGAATAGATCACGAGTACCTAATATATAGGAGGACGCATCAGAGTCTATAATCCATAAAATGCCCTTTGAGGCTAAACTGATACTAGTACCTGAGGTGGTAGCATGTGAAGTAGTGGTAAAGAGTTGGGTAGCTTGCAGCTGTAGGAACTTTTGATAGTCAACTTGGGATATGGTTACTGTAGAGGTCTAGTAGAAGATGTTTGATCAGTAGTATCTGTGGAAGCAATTTAAGCCCATTGAAGTCGACCAACCTTGTCCCAACACCTATCAGAATTGTGATTGATCTGGCACAGTGATCATACCAGCGAGTATCATGTTTGCCTTACGTAAAACGACCACGTCCACGTCCCCGACCACGAGTAGTACTAACCATGGTAGATTTGACAGGCGTCCTAGTGGAGATTTGTAGAACACGTGAAAAAGTAGATGAAAGGGATGAAACACTATCAGTTCCAAGAATCTGACCACGAATTTGGAATGAAATTATAGGATCAAGGGTAGTCAGGAAAATAGTCAAAGCTTCTCACGATATTCCTTCATCTTGAAGATATTGGCCATAAAAAATTGATAGACCTCCAACTCATCAAGTAGTGCACGAAGAGAGGCATATAGGTCCTGAACTAAGCGATCTCCTTGTCAAACTGTGAACAAAGGCTCATAAATCTCACAACTGCGAGAAATATTTTTTTCATGTCTATAAGTACTTTTTAATGTATCCTAAATCCATTTTGCCGGCTTGAGCATTATAACTCCATGGACAACATTCTCCTCCATATTGTTTACGAGTTAGGATATAAAACACAATCTTCGACGAACCAATCTTCATAAGCTGCATTTTACATTTATGTTGAATCTTTCGGTGGACACCAATGAACGTCTCAAAGGCTTGAGACCACAAGAGGTAATTGTTGTCATTTAATTTTACTAAGGTATTGCTGTAATTCTCTACAAACAACTCATGAGACGTCAAGGAGGATACCATATCTTCGATAAACAATGCAAATCAATTATGAAGTGGTATGATTGGTACAGAAAATGACAGCAACAAATCTGAAAAATATCAGACATCATAAATTGACCTTCATAATTTGACCTTCAAGTGTGTGCTCTAGGTGTGTCTTTATTTCCATCATGTGTGCTCTAGGTGTGTCTCCGTTTACCATTCCTTCGGCCAGTTGCTGCTTGCCTGGACATCGTTCAGTGCCGACTTCCCCTGGTCGCCGTGGTGCTTCTGACGTGGCTTTCATGAATGTTGATCACTTGGTGGGGTTTCCTTATGTGGACTAGTGTCTAGCTTCCATATATCCCTGCTGTTTGCCACCATGGGCAAGGGGAAAACCAAAAACTCCCGCGCGACTAATATTTTCGCTAGTACCTCTGGTCTTAGCGGTGAGAATCCAACGACTTTGAGCTCTGCTGGTGGGCCCAAATTTGTTAGAGGTCGGTCTTCTGATGTTCCCAAGATTGCTTTGGGATCCGATGGCTTGGTTGGGATTGCCAGCGAGGCGGTGGCTGAGGTTTCCTAAGGTACTGCTACAGGAGTTGCCCCCTCCCACCATGCTGTTGATGTGGAGGAAGCCTTAGCTGGCGCTACTTGTAGGACTGCTCGCATTCCCTCTGCTCCTCCTTTGAAACGTCGTGGTCGTAGCCTCACCGCAGTTGGGAGGGAACCTGCTGCGACGAATGTGGATCGAAATTTGAATTTGGACAGGACTTTTTCCGTGACTGCTGCCCCTCTGAGCGGGACTGGTGGAACTCTTGGATCCGCCTCTGTCGGGGCCCCTGCTGACCGCTCTAGCGATGCTCCCAATGTGGGGCCTTCTGGTTCCCCACATCTACGTTGAAGTTAATTTGGATTTTGATTTCCCATCCACCATTCTGACGTGCAACTGCTAGACCGGTGCCCGTGAAGACATCCATGTCACTTACGAGTGGATACCGAGTCATTGTCATCACTGCCACACCTTTGCCCACTCTGAGGATGCCTGTGTTGCCAAGGCTGCTAAAGACTTGAAAGGATCAGGGTCGGGTCGACCCTCTGATGCCGACTCTCCTCCTCAGCCTACTGCCCGAACGATTGGAGCTCAAGGTTTGGAGGCTGCTCACTGGGCTAGTGACAAGTCGGAGAACCTCGCCGCGGCGTCGCCCCACATCGTTCAAGCGGCCACTGCTCTGGAACCGACGCCTGCTAGTCAGAGTCTGAGAGCTCCGTCACGTAATGATTCTGGTAGAGCCCCCTCGGTGGTTAAGGAAAGGGGGACGACCTCTCGCAGAGGCGGTAGTATGGTGGGACCACCCCTTCCGAGCAACAATCGATTCTCCTCCCTAGATAATCAGAATGTCGAAGATGGTGATGCTTCGCCCGTCTCTGGTCCACCACCCTCTTGTGGCAAGCGACATGGTAGCTCACCTTTGGAAATGGCTGAGGGCATTCCGCCGGACCGCCCCTTCCCCCCTCAATGAAGATACTTTGCTGGAACGTGCGGGGTGCCAATTCTCCTCGCGGGAGGCTTCGACGTTGTCTGCCTGCTGGAGCACAAGCACCGTTCAGAAATAGTTACCTGCAGTTTTGTTGATGATGTTTGGTCGGGTGCTTCGTGGACCCATAACCTCGCCTCCGCTCCTAGTGGCCGGATCTTGGTTTTGTGGAACCAATCCATTCCTATTGTTTACTCCCACTCCTCCGATCAGTGCATGCACTTCGACGTTAATGCCCGCACTGTTCAGCCCTGGGACCATTCTGGCAGAGGCTCGCTCGTTCTTCAGTCGCTTGTTGGGCGCTCCGGCGATCCATTCCACCCTACGGGCTGTTGCCTTCCCTTCGATTTCCGATGAGGATAATTCTAGGCTGGTTGCTCAAACCTCCTTGGAGGAACTCAAAGCCACTGTCTGGTCCTTGAATGGCAACAACGCCCCCGGACCAAACGGATTCAACGTACATTTTTTCAAAGCGGCATGGGAGATCCTTAAGTTTGACTTGCTCAAGGCTGCAAATGACTTCATCCTCTCTGGGCGTCTCTTGCGGGTGGTTAACCACACCTCCCTCAAGCTTGTTCCTAAGGTCGAGACCCCTCAATCGCTCAGTGACTTCAGGCCCATTGCTCTGTGCAATGTTCTCTACCAGATTGTCTCCCGACTCCTTGCTCTCCGTCTGAAGGGTCTTCTTCCAGGACTTATTGACCCTGCTCAGCACGTGTTTATCCAGGGCCGTAGCATCTCCGATGCGTTCCTCGTTGGCCACAAAATCGTCAGTGGCTTCCACTTGGATTGTGACTTTTCGAAGATGGTGGCTATTCTTGATCTCATAAAGGCTTTTGACATGCTAGACTGGGGGTTCCTCCTTTCTGTTCTACGTTGCATGAGCTTTTGCGAGCATTGGTGCACTCTCATCCACTCCATGCTTCGCGCTACCCTCCAGATCAACATCAACAGTAGGCTTTCTAAGCCCTTTGCCAACTCTAATGGCTTACGTCGGGGAGACTTGATTGCACCCTACCTGTTTGTTATTGTGATGGAAGCCCTGACTTCCATGCTCAAAGCTGCTGTCCAGGATCGTCGCATTGTGCCTCTTCAACGTGGCCAGCTCGCTATCTCCCACATACTCTTCGTTGACGACCTCCTTGTTTGCACGTGAGCTGATCCGAGCTCTACTAGTGGAATTCGCAACACTCTGGACCATTTTGCTAGCATCTCCGGTCTGCATATCAACCCCTCCAAAAGCTCTGTCTTCTTTGGCGGGACTCTCGTGGACTCGAAGCTGATTGCTGGTATCCTTGACGTGTCCCTGGAAACGTTTCCTGTACACTACTTGGGTCTGCCCCTCTCCTCCAAATGCCTCAATGCCTCTCTTTGCCGACTCCTGGTGGACAAACTTCAGAAGCGGCTCGTGGGTTGGTCTGCCCACCATCTCAGCTTTGTGGGTAGGGCTGTTCTTGTTCGTGTTGTTTTGACGACAATTCCCCTTCACTGGATGGCTGTGTTTAAGCTCCCCGCATCCATCCTTGTCGACCTTGAGATGATTGCTACTCACTTCCTGTGGAAGGATGGCAAACTTCCTCTGGTTTCCTGGGATGCCTGCTGTAAGCCGCCACTGGAGGGTGGCCTGGGCTTTAGGCGAACAGTCGACCTCAACAAGGTGGCTCTACTCAAATGCTTCTGGAGATTCTCCTCTGT
The DNA here is from genome assembly GCA_024699735.1 of Posidonia australis. Taxonomy (NCBI): domain Eukaryota; kingdom Viridiplantae; phylum Streptophyta; class Magnoliopsida; order Alismatales; family Posidoniaceae; genus Posidonia; species Posidonia australis. The sequence continues at coordinate 6,152 of JAMKQA010089751.1, forward strand.
GTCCAACTGTCTGTGGGTGGCCTGGGTTAGTCACAAGCACCTTCGCCACCATTCCATCTGGTCTGTGCCGACCGCTTGCCAGTGCTCGTGGGCCTGGCGTAGCATTCTGTCCGTGAGAAGCCTGGCTGAACGCCTTATTGACAGGTCGTCTTTGCAATGGATCCCTGACCCAGTGCACGGCTTCTCCTCTTTCAGTGCTTGGAATGCCATCAGGATTCGTTCGCTGGAGTGCCAATGGACTAAAGCTTTGTGGTTCAATGGATTCGTTCCCCGACATGCTTTCATCACATGGCTGGCTGTGCTCGGTAGGCTTAAGACGCAGGATCGCATCCGTCGGTTGGGACTAGTCATTGTCTCCCATTGTGTCCTTTGTAAAGCTGCTTATGAGGACCAACTTCACCTCTTCCACTCTTGCACCTTCTCTCGCCGTGTGATGCATCATGCTACACTGAAGTTTGGCCTTCAACTAGATGGTGGTTTAATTCACTCCCTGTCCTGTTATCTCCATGCACCCAATGATCAATCTCCCAAGCTCCGTGTGACGGCTGCCATGGTGTACCATCTCTGGGTCGAGCGGAATGATAGAATGTTCAATCCAGTCCACCAGCATAGACTGCCAGAAATTTTGTGGAAGCACATTGACGCCCTCCTTCATCTCTGGCCTTCTTCGGAATTGTTGCTACGGGTCCCTAATATTCTGATTCCACAAGCTTAGTGTGCTGCTGTTGTTTTGTTTTCTTTGGAGTGGGATCCCTCCTTAGTCTGTACCTGAGTGAAAGTGATTGCTTGCTTGCTCTTAAGCTGTACATGTATTTGTATATTTTGATCATATTTATACACTCTTGAGGGTTCGTCCTCCTTTTGCTCTGCAAAAAAAAAAAAAATGTATTTCTTATTATTATGAGAGGAATTACATATATATAGGTATGCTTAGATGGTACCCTAATACATAAATATCTGATAACCTATATAACACCCATGTAATAAAAGATATATCTAATAATATCTCTAACAAGAAGAATCCAAGGATCTAAAAATTACAAAATTTTTGTGAGAGCTAAGATTAGCGGATTGGCTCTTAAGTAGTCCAATTGTGGTTGTGATTCATAAATAGGAATACATTACTGCATGGCTGAAGATTTCTGTTGCAATCTGATATATTTGTATCCTGATGTTATTTTTGAAATTCTAATAACAATTATACAAGGAGATACCTATGTTTTATTCAGGCATTGTTTGGCTTCACTTTTCATTTTTGCCTCTCTTTTTTTGTTCTTGTGGAAATCTCATCAGCTTTCTTACGTTGTTATGATACTAAATTTTGTAGTCTTTCTCCTTGCTTTACTTGTTACAAATTGTTTAAACTTTATCTTCTGTTTCTTAATTGGTCGATTTGTGTTCTAATGTATTGTGCCACTTTCAGAATTATATGGTGTCGTAGGCCTAGAGACAATCTTGTAGACGAAGAATGGTGGGATCTATATGACAGCATCTGGGTTTTGATTTGTGAGATCAATGGGAAGGGGCCGAGAAAGAATGTTTCGAAAACTTCAACTGCCGCTGGACCAACTCTTGGACAAAGAGCACGTGGCTTAGTAGAATCACTAAATGTTCCTGCAGCAGAAATGGCTGCAGTTGTAGTGTCAGGAGGAATCGGCAATGCTTTGGGTGGAAAAACAAGCAAGTCCATTGATAAGGCTATGCTATTAAGAGGAGAGAAATGTCCAAGAATTGTTTTTCGCCTTGTGATGTTGTATATAACTAGAGCCAGTTTAGATAGAGCTTCAAAATGTGTTCAGCAGTTTATATTGCTTCTTCCTTGTCTTCTCACTTTTGATGATGAACAAAACAAGAACAGGTTGCAGCAGTACATATGGTATGTTTTGTGTTTAAGTTTACATAGAAGCAGTATGTTGTTCTTATCTGATTTTATAAATTTTCTCACTACTCTTTTGAGATGGATAGTCAAGCAAGGCTCTGTATTTTTTTGTGATAGGTACATACTCATGGTGAGGTCACAATCTAAAATGTGTGATGGTGGTGCACGTTTTCATATTGTATCGCATTTGGTCCTGGAAATGGTCAACTATGGGAGATCTATACTTGCAACAGCTATGTTGGGTGAAGATGATCTGTCTGATCCTGGAAGCTTACTGATGGATCCAGGATCAATTCATCACTTAATTCACATGGACAGAGTTTTGACTGCGGTATATTTTAATATATTTTCATAAATGTACTTTGACATGTGGCTGTCTTGTTCTTTAATATTAGTCAATACTTTTAAGATTACACCCAATGTCATTCACAATCCTTTTCTATCAAAGAACCATTCATGATTTTTTTTGGAAGAAGGCAAAGAGATATGGCTAGAGTTATCCTATACAGCTTCGAATAACCCCACATGCTAGCTGGTTGCCAATTTGGTCAATGAGCAATCACTTGATATTCAACAGTAAGGCAGCTCATGTTGATTTTCTAGTTTCATTTCCCAGTTTCAAGGAAGGATGATTAGGTCTGCTGTAAAAGTTCTTTTTGTCTAGAATTTTTGTTTGTAGGCCTTTTTCTTTTATACTGAAATGGGTCAAGGAGAAACCAAAAGTTTGGGTGAAAGAGGAAGTTTTGGGGATAGGTGTTAAATCAAAGAACCTGCAGGAATTAATCCAAGTCCTAGATGAGAAAGAGGGAAACAGGGTGTGGACGGAAGTGGATAGGAAAATAAGGGCTGATTTGAAAGACAAATTTGAGGGGAGATGAAATTGCATGGAGACAGAGGTTAAGAGTCTTGTAGCTCAAGGCAGAGGACAAGTATTCAAAATTCTTCTATTGTATGGCTAATGGTCCGAGAAGGATGAACTTTTTGGGTCCAATTGTGATTGATGATGTAATTAAGTCCACAAAGTTGGAAATCAGTGATGGTTTGACTAGCTTTTTTGCTCAATATCTGAGTGCCAGGTCTCACGTGAGATTGGGACTAGAGAGTCTGGGTCTCAAATGCTTCTTGAGGGCGGACTTAGATATTGTTGAATGAGTTTTTTCTATGGAGAAGGCAAGGTTCTAAAAGTCGATTTTGTATCAAATTTCAGTTCCAAAAAAAATAGGAAACATGTCAATAGTGGAAATAATGGTAGAAATGTAGTAAATTTTTCTGTCAGACATCGGTCCTATCTCTCATCCTCCTCGTCTGCCCTCGAGACCTCGGCGATGGTATCTTTGACAGAGACTTAACCTCGATGGAGTGATGAGAGATAGGATCTGAGAGGGGTGGAATGTTGAAGAAGAACAGGAAGAAAAAGCGTGGTTGGGAAGAAGAAGAAGAAGAGTTTATGTGTAATATTGCATTTTCAACAAGAATAATATAGCAAAAATAGCTGCAAAAAGATCCAATGTTTTTAAAAAAGCTACTTCCATAGCTTTGTTTTTAGCATTTTCGATGAGTTTAGCACATGACAAAAAAAAATTAGCGCTTTTTGAATAAGCTAGTTTTTTTGTGTATTTGGTTCAGTCTTTTCTCCATATTTGATTATTTTCAATAAGTAATATAAAATAATCGTTACCAAATGTTATCTTAGATGTACTTGGTAAACTTTTATTACATTAAAATTCGTAATATAAACTTAATACAAACATCTTAAAGCATAAATAGTATCTAAAAATACTTAATCAATGTTTAAAAATAAAAATACTCATAAAAGTTATCTCATATATAATTAATACTAAAAAGAATGCATTGGATGATCAAAATCTTCTTTGTGTCGTTCAGTCACGTTGTGGTCATAATGAATTTATTGTTAAATTTAGGATTCTCTTCACAACACGTAGTTATTCAAAGACATATGACTATAATATGTTTGGTATTTAGTAATATAGTAGTGATATTGTAACAAAGGTAACAATATCAAAAATCGCATTGGTGGATATTGTGGAATAAATATTGATTAAAGAATTCTTTAAGGCTACTAAGGGATGTAATCTTGACATAAAAGATCTCAATGAGATTATTGTTCATATTTTGTTGGTGGTGGTATATAATTAAAGATAGAATCCATATCTCATTCACTTTGTTGGCTTGGAACTTTAAAATATAAAGTTCTTGTTTATCCACTTTTAGAGTTATAATCTGATTGCTTATAAGAATCATCTTCAAAAGATCTGTAGTTATAAAGGTTTAAAGGATCATGAATGTTTAGAGAATCAAGTGACTAATAAACTTTTAATACTTTGACTACTCTAAGAATATGAATCTGTTTGTGTCTTCGTGAGGTTTTCTTTTACAATGATACGACAAGATTTTAGGTTTTGATGGTCATCAAGCTTCGTGGTGAATGCATTTGTCGTATGTGAATGCATCCTCTCTAGTGGAATGGGTTAAGTGGCCTTTCACTACTCCTTGTGGGTCTTCAATTATAGGTGGAGCATATCCACCGCCATTGCCTTTATCATCATCTAGAGGTTGTATGGAACCATCATGTCTCACTCTCACCACCAATGTCGGGAGTTCTACTACGTGAATGTCCTTATGAATTCTCCTATGAATAGGTTAAGTGGTCTTTGACTTTCTCCTTGTGTGTCTTCAGTTGTAAGTGGAGCTATATATTCACTGTATTTACCTTCATTATCGTCTGATGGTTGTGTGGAATTATCATTTTCTCACTTTCACCACCTAGGCTTAGAGTTCCACTATAAGAATATCTTGATGAATTCATGTATTCTTCAACATCAACGTCCATTTCAATAATAATTGTCGAGTTTGGTCTATCATCTTCTTCATCTAGTACTGTCTCTTTATTTTCTTGCAACTACTTAAGTGCAAGATCTTTATCTTCGTCCTTATTGTCTATATACGTCAAATCAATTGAGTCCAAGTGGTTTTTATCTTCTCCCTTTCTTATTTGTTTCATTCTCAACCTTATATTGTAATGTATAAACAAAAGATCATTTAATCTTTGAGTTCGCAATCTGTTTCTTCCTTCTGTATGGACAAGACTAAATGTACTCCTATTTCTTTCCCATCTTGAAGTTGAGGTGGTTTGAGATAAATTTTTTATTATAATTTTCCTCATATTTGGAGCATATGTTCTATTGAATATCCATCATTCATCTGAAATATGATATTGGATTATTAGTTTATTATCCATATTATGATGTAATGTTGTCAAATAAAAGAAATGACATTCAAATTCTTATTTGGAGTCATTGTATCATGAGCATGAATTGTTCAAGGATCTCTAAATCTTAGCATTTGGTTCCTGTGAAGATGTTTTGGAGAGAAAAGAGCAAAAAACTATCATTGTGTATGTGGAGTTACACATAATTAGGGAGATTCGATATCCTATACAAATTGATATCCAATAACCCATTTTACCTATGAAACAGTAACATATACATAAAAATAATTCTAACACTTCCCTTCAAGTTGGAGCATACATGTCAATCACGCTTAGCTTGCTATATAATGACTCAAGCAACCCAACACTAAGTTCCTTTGTGAATATATCTGTCAACTGCTCAAAGGACTGTGTGTAAGGAGTAGAGATAATTCCTTTCATTACCATGTCTCTCACAAAATGGTAGTCAACCTTAATATGCTTGGTATACTCATGAAAGGTAGGATTGTTTGCAGTAAAAATAACAGTTTGATTGTCACACCGCATGGACATAGGAACCTCAACCTCAAACCTAAGTTGGTCTTGCAGGGATCTCACCCACATCATCTCACATGCAGTCTGTGTCATAGATCGGTACACTGTCTCTGCACTAGATCTGAATACTATATTTTGTTTTTTGCTACGTCAAGTGACTAAGTTGCCTCTCACATAGGTGTAGAAGCCAGATGTGGATTTTCTGTCCCCTCTATCTCCTGCATACCTTGAGTCTGAGTAGGCTACAATCCTAGTGTGGCATTTTTTTTATAGACTAGCCTTTTCCTGGAGTACCTTTCACATATGACAGAACACAAAAAGCTTCTGTCTAATGTACTTTCCTAGGTTCATGCATGAACTGGCTCAGAAGGTTGACTATATATGAAATATCAGGTCTAGTCACAGTCAGATAAATGAGCTTGCCTATTAGTTTCCTATACTGAGCTAGATCCTCTAACAACTCAGTTATACTATCCTAGAACGTCGGTGTCTGCTCAATGGGAGTGCTCTCTGGTCTGCATCCTAAGAGATTTATCTCCTGTAAGAGATCCAAGACATACTTTCTTTGTGACAAAGTCATCTTACTCTGTGCATAGGCAAACTCGATCCCAAGGAAATATCGAGGCTTCCCTATATCCTTCGTCACAAAGTGAGTGTAATGATGCCTTTTGATCTCTGTAATGTCCTATACATCACTGCCTGTCACCAGTATATCATTCACATAAACTGCCAGACATACCCTCTAGCTGTCTTCCTGTAGAAGATTGAATGATCCACTGCACATCTCTGGAATCTACCAGCAAGGACTACCTGACTGAACTTCTCAAACCACGCTCTGGGCTCTACTTAAGACTATAGATCGCTTTCTTAAGTCTGCACACACGATCCTCCCCCCAAGCAACATACTTTGGAGGTTGCTTCATCAAAACAGATTCAGTCAGATCTCCATATAGAAAAGCATTTTTGACATCTAACTAACAGACCTTCCATGAGTATTTCACAACCAGAGATAGGAACACTTTAATTGAGTTGAGATGAGCAACAGGAGAAAAAGTTTTCTCATAGTCTATCCCATAAGTTTGAGTGAAACCCCTTACCAATTTTGCTTGTATCTATCCACACTATCATTTGCTTTATATTTGATAGTGTAGACCCATCTACAGGTGACTACTGTAGTCTCAGTAGGACGAGTCACTAACTTCCACGTACCACGATTAGTAAGTGCAGTTAGTTCCTCATTCATAGCAGCCTTCCAATGAGGAATGAAAAGTGTCTCCTGATAGGTCCTGGAAATAGTCTAAGAAACAAGAGACAATAAAACTACAAAAACGAAGGTGAAGTGAATCATAAGAGATAGTGAGAAATAGGACAGGTTGTGCAAGAATGAGTACCTTTTCGAAGGGTAATAGGTAGGTCTGAGGCACTAGTAGATGGATTTGTATCTGTAGAGGAGGATGGTCCATTGGTGGGAGGCACTGGGGCACGCTAGCGGCGTTGATAAATCTGTAATGGACAAGTAGCTTCTGTTGGCAAAGCCGGTACTCCTAGAGGATTGTCAGCTTCCAACTCAACGACTGATGGAATAAGGACAAGGAATTGGATGGCGTAGATACATCATAATACGACTCAGACTCAGAAAAAGGTGACATCCGTAGACACAAAGTATTGTTTGGTAGGTGGATGAAAACATTGATACCTCCTTTGAGTCATGAAATACCCTACAAAGATACACTTGATGGACCATGGAGACAGTTTGTCCAAACCAGAGGAGAGGTTTTGGATAAATGCCACACACTCAAAAACTTTAGGGGTCAAACTAAACAGACTAGACTTAGATTGCAGAGGGCATCCGATTGATAAGATAGGTGGCTGTAGGCGTAGCATCAGACCACAATTATTTTGGTACATGCATATGAACTGTGAGAGTACGAGTAACAACTAATATATGCCTATGCTTGCACTCTGCAACCCTATTTTATTGAGAAGTGTGTGGACAAGATGTCTGATGTATGATATTGAAAGAAGCACAGTATGAAGTGACTTTAGACTGAACAAACTCAAGTGCATTATCAGTTTGCAAAAATTTAGGAGTAACATCAAAATGATTTTTTATTTAGTACATCATACACATGACTACGATCTTTAAGCAAATTTACCCAAGTCGCTTTAGAAAAATCATCAACAAAGATTATATAATATCTATGAGCTGATACAGAATGAACTTTAGATGGACTCTAAACATCACAATGAACCAATTTAAACACTGTAGTACTCGACACAAGATGCAACCTTTTGAATGAAGCACGATCGTACTTACCTAACTGACATGATTGACAATCAAAACGTGAAACAGGATACTAAGGCAAGGCCTGTTGAAGTTTTTGGTGAGAGCGATGACCCAACCGATAGTGTCACAAGGAAGAAGACTCAGAAGTGGACGCCACAGAAGCTAATCCTTGAGGTATATTATAACGAATCAGTAGGTACACTCCATTTCTTCGCTCACGATTCAAACCAATCCTTCTTCTCGCCTACAAATCCTACAAAGTACAATAAAAAGGAAAGAATGTGATACAACAGTTTAATTATTTTATAATGGTACTAATGGACAATAAATTTATGAGAAATCAGGAACAAAAAGAACTTTTTCAAGTGAAATATTTGAAGAAGCTTGCACCACCCCTTCACCTGAAATAGGACATGTTTGGCCATCAGCAATTGCCACATACTGAAACTCATGTAACTAAGATAAACGGATAAACAAGCTACATGTACCTGACATATGTGAGGAGGCACCAGAGTCAATCTAGGAAGAGTCTCTGTATGCAAGAAGGACACTAGTACTTGAGGAGCTAGCATAGGTAGCCGTAGCAACAGATTCTGCGACCTTTAGCTGCTGAAGTCTCTCATAGTCTGCCTGTAAAACTGTAAAGGTTTGTTCTTCAGTAATAGCTGTAGCAGTAGTGGACTCTATGGTAACATTGGCTGTCGATGGTCGACCAACCAAATCTCAACACTTTTCAATCCTATGCCCTAATCGTCTGTAGTGTGTACATCAGAGACGTCCACCTATCTCACCTCGACTATGTCCTTCACCTCGAGAACCGTCATGACCACGATCTCGAGTAATGGTCATGGCTGACGGGACTGACACTGTAGAAGATGCAGCAGTAAAGACACGTAGAATCTTTGCAATTGTAGTCTATAGGTCTGGAACACTATTTGATGCCTATACTTGACCCCTGATCTGACAGTTAATGTCAGGATTCAAGCTAGCAAGATACACTGTAACTGCCAATTCTTCCCTGTATTAGCGCAATCTTGTAATGTCCACTGTCAGAGCTGATACATATCTATCTCATCCATAAGAGCACGAAGGTGAGTGAATTGCTCTGGAACTGACTTATCTCTCTGGCGAAGGGTAAATAGTTGCTCATATAACTCACAAACACAAGAAATGTTTTTCTCATGACTGTATGTAAGGCGAAGTGTGTTCCATATCTTCTTTATTGGTCGCAACAATATGATCTATCATGCAACTGAGGGTTCCATACTATTAGTCATCTAGGTAATAACCGTAGTATCATCAGCTAACCAATCTTCATAGGTATCAGATTTAACATCGGGAGGTAGATGTGTAAGATGTTTCAACTTTCTATGTGTCAAAACAAAAGTTTCGAAACTCTGTGACTATAAAATATAATTGGGTCCAGATTATTTTTCAGAGGTACCACTCATATTCTTAACAAATGAATCTCGAGAAGCCATCTTAACCAAAATATATAATGAAAAACAGGCAAAATATGGTCTAAAAATGAGAGATTGTAAACCAAACTGTTCACCATGGTGTGTGGATGTGATGTATCCAGACACAACAAAGACCAGAGACTTGGATAAGGCCTAAAACATGGCCTAAACTGTTAACACACTGTACGGAAAGGGTTGGACTGCCCTTTCAGACCTTCAGGAGAGAGAAACGGGTATCACTGGCGGCTGGACTGGCATCGTTGACCCTTGGACGGTGTCGATGGCAAGTTGGGATTGCCGGACGGTGACTGACGGCGACCTGGACGACTAACGAGGGCTTGACAGCGACTAGAGAGACCGAAGGAAGGGTTGCCAGTGGCGGGAGAGGCCTGTGCAGGGTTGGGAGGCACCAGCTGGCGGCGAGAGGGCGGTTGGAGGCTGCCGATGGTGGCGGTAGGCTACTCTCCTTCTCCTCTTTTTTTTTAAATTAGGGTTTTTTGAACTCTGGTACCATGTGAAGATGTTTTAGGGAGAAAAGAGCAAAAAACTGTTATTGTGCATGTGGAGTTACATATAAATTGGGAGATTAGATACCCTAGACAAATGGAAATCCAATAACTCGTTTACCTATGAAACCATGACATATACATAAAAGTAACTCTAATAGTTCTTAAAGTATTTAATTTCATTAAAGCCTTACACTTGAATGTTCACATTTGTTTAGAAGCTGGTAAATCGATACGATTCCTAAGTTCATGATACTATTAGAACTGTAGGTCTAGATAGTATGCTATATTGACAAAGAAAAGTCATTAAGCAACCATTTATGATGTAAACATATTTAGGATAAATGTGAATCTATATTTCAAATTACTTACCAGCTTCATGCTTAAGGTAAAAAGCATTCTGGACTATCTTTCATCTATAATCTTCAAGTATTCTTTTGAAGATCTGTATGTTGCATGATTCATAGCATCTTTCGTAAACTTTATCGTCTCATACAAGAAATCTATTGTAGGTTTTTTATCACCATCTAATAAGTAAATGACCTTTGAAATCGGTTTCATTATGTTGATTACTTTACGAGCATCCTCCTAAAAAATATTGATTATAAAGTTTATTGTCCTACCAATTGAAGTCACACTTGTGGTATTTGTACCACTCTTATAATTTGAACATGTACTTCTGTTCGCCTCTTTTGTCAATTATTGATTGGAGAGTAATCTAGTTTATTGCAAACCGTCATCTCTTTAATAGTCTTCTCTACCTTTTCTTTGTTATAACATTTTCTTCTTTAATAGTCTTTTCAACCAACTTTGTGTTTTCAAAGTCTTTAAGTATAAAATCAATAAATTGAGCAGCACATAGTGTCCAAAAGATAGGACACTTGCACATGCTTCTTTTATTGGCTTTTTTGAAATTACTGTCATTGTCAGTGGCAATCTGAATCGTATTTGACGGTCCCACTTGCTTAATGGCTTCCACCTTTTATTTATAAAAGTATTTATGTTAGAAGTATCAATGGACTTCATAAAACTGCACGATCATGACATTAGATTATGAAGTTGATAATCGATTTTCTATTGGTATTTGTTCAACCATCACTCATAATAGTGGTCTTATAGGTTATTGATTGTCGTTTTAAGCTATTGATGTAGCTTTCTAGCTCCTCTTTCTCTGATTTGATGTATTGTTCATGATCTCATAATTAATTGGTGCTTCTTGTCTTATATCTTCTTTGACTGTTATACGAAGTATATGTTGTATATACGATCCTTTTATACTGTTCGCTGAAATGGTGTTGAAAAACATATATTTGCTACAATTTGACTAACTTTTTTTTTAGCATTTTTGAACATGTCATTGATGGTTTTTCGCTTCAACTATTCTTTTTTGCATGTTGTTAAATATGGGTTGTCGTATTTTTGATTATATGTTTTAAACATTCATGTAATGCATTATCTTTATCCTTCTCTGTATTGCCACTAGCATTGCTACTTTCATTTCTCCTATTGCAAGGGACTGCCACTAGCATTGCTACTTTCATTTCTCCTATTGCAAGAGACACTTGCAGAACTAAAAAATCTCTGAATTTGTTCTTTATGTTACTTCATTTTTTAACTCCATATAGTTTTCCTATACAGGTCTTTCTCTTCCTGAATTTGATAGTATTGAGGATACACTGTATCATTACTGGATAGGCTCATTGTCTCTTTCATTAAACAAAGTCTTTTGGAATCTTCTCTCTTTTCGTCTTATCATTTTTTTTTATTTTTGTGTTCTTTAGTAAGTCTCTCATTCGATTACAAACGACAGTTGGGTGTGTCTTGCACTTACTGACATCGTTGTATCTGTTAATAAAGTGTTGTTTCAATCTTGTAATACCCTCACTCATCATTCTTTTTGGACAATCCTTACATTCTATTTTCTGTTGATAGAATATCTATGCAATCATCTTGAATCATCAAATCTCGCAATTCTCACCTCATTTCCACTTTCATTACTTTGAGATCTTTCGGAACTTGACATTGTGAAGGTTGCAAATAAAGAGTTAAATGAGATTAATTACATGAAAAAAATACTCATGTAATTAAAATATGTTTCCTAATTGAGAGGAATTGATGTAGCACCGTCGAAACTGCATTGGAGCCCAAATGGAGGAGGCAGCAGATCTGGGCAGCTTGCAGCATTTACCCATAATTGATAACATAAGGTACCCACCAAAACAATTTGGTGGACATTAGATGCAAGAGAGTTGTCCATGGGATGTGGAGAGGTAAACAAGGCTATGTAGTGGGCTATTGTTGAAATCAAAGGAGAGAGAATTTTTATTGGCATGCTTAAGTTGCAAGTTAGCATTAGTCTTACCTTTTTGTGACTTAGATCAAGAAATTTGTGGAGCCGTCCAACAATATATGTTCCATAAATTACACTATATATTTAATAAAACTTGAACCTGAGCACAAGTATAAATAAGGGCATAACTACACAAATTCAGTCGGTTTAGATTATTTAAAGCTGCAGAACCTTAGAATTGACATAACCAAGTGTACAACATTGCCAATGTCTAGAGAAGATGTTCATGTGGAATTTTAAATGATAACAAAGTCTGACTCAGAATATCTGGAGTTATTAGCGATTTATTTGCTGACTTATCGGGCAGATATTGGCCAGACCAATTATTCAATTATCGGGTAATAAATTGCCGATAACTGGCTGTATTATCGGGAAAAAACAAACAGAATTATTATATTTAATTGGATCAGGTAAATGGGTTATTTGACCCATTTGCTAATGTAATAAAAACAAGTGGGCTAGGTTTCCCTTTGAATCCCTTCTTCTCATTTGACTGCCTTCCTACTTACTCCCTTCTTCCTCCTCTTGTCCACCATTGTCATGCTGCATTGCTACATCCTACATTATTCTTTTACCTTCCAAAAGTTGAAAAGACAAGCTATTGCATTTTAAAGCTCACTGTGGTTTCATCAAAATTGAGCATAATTTAGTAGTAGACTGCAATATATTTATCCTGTTTTTAGGGGTTTTCAAATATGTAACCTGAAAAACATGCATATTTACTTGTATACTTGTAAACTCTTATTTATTATAGAACTTGTAACTTATAATTTTTATATGTACACTCCTAGTAGAGGAATATATGTAAATTGTGTCAGAGATATTTGCAGAAGGATTAGGGGTGTATATGCCAAAAAGGAGTTTATAGGGGTACATATCAGTAAATGAAGTTTGTTGGGTGTATATCAATATGCTTGTTTTCAAAGGGTGTTCTATGCGTAAAAAGCTCTTTTTCAATCCTGTGTATTATTAAATGAACTTTCAAATTAAATTACTTAAGGATCAATTAATGTAGTAGATGATACTGTTGTGAGAAAGGATCTATCCAACATAACTGTATAGCATCAAACAAAAATGTACTAATCAGGTCTCAGAAAGGAGATTTTATTCATCTTGAAGTATCTAGAAGATGCAGAGGAACATTTCAAAATGCATGGGTAGAGATCATTTTTAATCCAAATTGGTAGAGATTATGAAAAGGGGTATAGAAATTTACACAAGTATAATTTTACAAAATTAGCAATCTTGGATAGAGCCCAATTAAGAGCTGACTCTACATAATGGGATCATAGCATGGTTGTTGTAAACTTGTATTAATCAAAGTTCTCCTGTTCATTACCAATCTCATCCAGATATTATGCTTCATAATACATAAGCTTTAGTCCATTTTCTTGTAGCATCGACAGTGAACACTACCTAGTAAATGTGTTGATGTGCATGGATACTTGTATCGAGACAAGTTTCTACTAGGTGCATAGAAGTGGATCACTTTAACATGTTCACTTAATTTTGCTCAATGTTAATTTTTACATATTGCTGTCTTCATGAAGGTAGCTGATGAGGTGAGGTACATAAAAGCTTCCAAAACAGATCGTTTGAAGCAGTTGCAAGAACTTCGTGTTAGGATGGATGAAAATTCAATTGAAGAATTGAGCCAGAAGAAGGTTCTCGAAGATGAACTCCAAACCAACATCAGTGCAATTCTCTCTTCAGATGATGGCCGAAGAGCTGCTTATCAGCTTGCTTATGATGAGAATCAACAAACGGTTGCTGTAAGACTGATACATTGTTTTAGATTTTTTTTACTGACTCTTCTAGCTGAATCTTAATTGTTGTTGTTTGCAATGTGGACACTTCATTGGCCCACCTAACCAAACCATGTTTTTAACCAGGAAAAATGGATCCATTTGTTCCGTGCTTTGATTGATGAGAGAGGGCCTTGGTCTGCTACTGCTTTCCCAAATAACACATTGGTACATTGGAAACATGATAAAACAGAAGATATTTGGAGGCGCAGGCCAAAATTGAAACGAAATTATCATTTTGATGAAAAGCTTTGTCATCCTTCAACCACCACCTCGTCCAAAGAAGCTAGCAACCCTGTCAATGATGGCTACCCTGGCAACAAAAATTTCCCAAAGCAGATGAAACATTTTCTTTTGAAGGGGGTGCGTGGCATTGTCGATGAGATTAATTCAGAACCATCTGAAGATACTATTGATCTAGTTGATGATAAGGCCGCTGATCATGAAAATTGTTTACATGACCAAATTTCTGATTTAAGCGAAGAGCACATGGATCTAGGAGACAAACTCCAAGATAGGGAGAAATCTTTGCATCTTGCAGATGTGGAATCCTCTGAGGTACATCAACCGTGACTAGCATATGCCTTTATTGAGAATAATATACGGTGTATCATGAAAATTGAATTCCTTCTTTGTCAGGTTTTACTATGCATTCCCTGTGTTCTTGTGACACCAAAGCGAAAAGTAGCTGGTCATCTATCTATTATGCAGACTTTCCTACATTTTTCTGGGGAATTTTTTGTTGAAGGAACTGGAGGATCATCTGTCTTCAAGAGCTTACAAGGATCTATGAATCTTGACCTCAATTCTGGTAAAGGCAGTGGCTCTGATAGCATTGATGGTACTGTACTTGAAAACAGACGCAAGAAAATTAAACGACACCGGAGATGGAAAGTTACCAAGGTTCTTACTTCAACGACAGTGGTTTCATGTCTTCTTCTATATGATTTTTTTAAACATTTTCTTTATTACTAAAATTGGCAGATAAAAGCTGTTCACTCGACCCGGTACCTTCTACAGTACACTGCAGTTGAGATCTTTTTTAGTGATTCTGTTGGCCCAGTCTTTTTGAATTTTGCTTCTGTGAAAGATGCTAAAAATGTTGGTACATTGATAGTTTCTTCAAGAAATGAAGCATTATTTCCAAAAGGAAGTTCCAGGGATAGGTCTGGAGTAATTTCCTTTGTTGATCGGCGTGTAGCAGTGGAACTGGCTGAAACTGCACGTGAGGGTTGGAGAAGAAGGGAAATAAGCAACTTTGAGTATCTAATTATACTCAACACCCTTGCAGGAAGATCCTATAATGATTTAACTCAATATCCTGTCTTCCCTTGGGTCTTGGCTGATTACATGTCGGAGAAACTTGATTTTAACAAGTCTTCTACTTTTAGGGATCTCTCAAAGCCCGTTGGCGCTTTGGACTCTAAACGGTTTGAGGTACATTTCCTTCAGTGGCAGTGTAATGCTAGCCAGCATTTTGTTATTTAATATATTTATCTAGTGGAGCATCTCTCTCTCTCTCTCTCTGAGATAACATTATTTTTCATTATGTAGGTGTTTGAAGAAAGATACCGTAATTTTTGTGACCCTGATATTCCAAGGTAATGTTGTATATCTTAGATAATTATGAATACCAATATCAACGCAGCTATGAAAAATCTGCTTAAAATGTTCTAGTGATTGTCTCCTCCAGCTTTTACTATGGGTCTCATTACTCAAGCATGGGAATCGTGCTCTTTTACCTGCTTAGGTTAGAGCCTTTTACTGCTTTGCACCGCAATTTGCAGGTACCGTGTGAATGGCCCCAAATTACTTATTATTTTATTTAAATTGTAAAGCCTTCAGTTCATTATGTTTTCTCTAGACAGCTTTATACCATGTGAAGATTCATTTTTTATTATTCCACGGTTGATGATATGGCAGGGTGGTAAATTTGATCATGCGGATCGCCTTTTCCAAAGCATTGAAGGAACATACAATAATTGCTTGTCTAATACAAGTGACGTGAAAGAGCTTACACCTGAATTCTTTTACATGCCTGAATTTCTAGTTAATATGAACTCCTACCATATTGGAATAAAGCAGGATGGTGAACCTTTAGCTGATGTTTCCCTTCCCCCTTGGGCAAAGGTACTTGGCCTATTCTTTCAACTGTGATGTGACAATCTCTCTCGTTAACACCTGTTCATTTAGCTGAGAATTTAACGTGTTTTCCTGACATAAAATAATAAATTCAATATGAAGAAGATTATGCTGTAATGTAGTTTTTGTTTAACACTAAACAAATCAAGATTCTTGTTTCATCTCTTTTTTCTCTTGCTACATGTAGCAGCTCTTGAGACCTAACAGCTAAATTTTGATAGTTATGGAACGGAAATATTGTTGAACATTATTATATGCTAATTGAATGAATCACTAGATTTTGAAAATAATTTATCACATTGTATGTTATAACATTTGGTTGCCATTGTTACATCATTTATAACTATATAGCGTTAAAGCATCTAAGGTCTGTACCATGTAGTAGACGACCTTTTTGTGCAGAGTGATGCTCTCCTTGCAATCTCTGTCCCTGTGCTCCTTGCTGCTTTCTAAAAGCTCCACAGATTTGGTGACTTTGGTTGAAGTTTCATTGCGGAATTGAGAAAGAAATCTGAATTTGAGGTTTTAGAGATTGAAAACTTCTTCATTTGGAGCTCCTTCCTCACTAGAATAACACCTACCACAATTTACAAACCACCAAAATGGAGGCAATAATGCCTTTCTATTGTCATCTTTTAGACTTAATTGTAGTATGTGTTATTATACTTTAAGTCTAAATGGATTATTGAATATCTATTTACTATAAGATATCTAATCTCCCTATATATATATATGTAATCTCACATGTTCAATAAATCAATTTTCTTTTTCTTTGCAAATTACCTTTCTCTACATGGGTACCAGAGCATTAGGTTAGAGGAAAAAAAAACCCTAAAAAAACACACCAGGCCCTGTGCCGTCGGCTGCTGAACACGCCCACACCACCCCGACGTGCATCGGATCCAGCCCCTACTCCTCCCTCCCGCATCGTCCCACCCAACCAGCCCCTCAGTTCGCCCCAGCTAGCCATCCCACGGCGTCCAGCTGCTGCAACCGGCATCTTCGGCTTCAGTCCTACTGGTGTAGCCCCTGTCCACTACTGCCAAGCCACCGTAGGCCTTCCTCCAGGCTTGCCGGCCCCTCCTCCATCTCCGACAGCCCTCGTCGATGCCCTTCGTGGGCAGTCTAGGCCGTGTTGGAGTCTTGGGGCGCCTCTCCTCCTCCTGTCGGCCCTTCCTTAGCCAGTCTAGGCCATCGGTGACACCACCCCGGCGTCGTAGCCACGGGGGGGGGGGGGGGGGGGGGGGGGGGGGGGGG
>JAMKQA010089752.1:0-16033 GCA_024699735.1 Posidonia australis
CTTCCAGCTGACAATGTTGGAGGAAGGGGTGGAATGGTTGTGGGGGCGCGGGGGCCCATGTTGGGGGCAGGGCCGAGAGGGGGTGGCAGAGGTGGTGGTGAGGGTGCAAAGTTGGAGTTGTGGGTCGGGTGCGCGGCCATGGGCGACGGAAATGGGTGGTTTTGGGTGAAGAACGAGCAATGTTGTCGAAAGTCAGAGGTGAACAAGGGTCGTTGGAGGATGGAAAGAAAAGACAGCGTTGGATCACCGGAGAACCGATGGTCACCTTAAATAGTTGTCGTCGAAGGAGGAAGAGAGGAGAGGAGAGTGAAGAGACGAGAGGACAGTGGCTGAGAAAGAGGGCGTTTCCCTACAACTAGAAGTCGAGAGCACGTAAGAGTTATTTCGAGTGTTTTTAATTTTAGGGTACTATTGCGAGGACATATAGCAAAGACATGTCTTCGTTAAGTCCTTGCTAAATAAGGTTCCTCGCTTTGTCCTCGTTATTTTTCCTCGCTAATATATTACGAGGACATGTCCTCGCAATGTGCTCGCTATAAGTCCTCTCAAAATCTGATTTTTCTAGTAGTGACACACACTTGCTACTCTAAACTCATTGCACATCAAGTTGAGAGTTTTCCAAGCCCAAATTCTCAATTCCCATCATATAGAGTGTCTTCCATGTCAATTTCCATTGCTAGAAAGACAAGTGAGCTTCAATCTTCATCACACACCATTTTACACCTTTGTTTGGGAGATCAAGTAGCTTGGAGTTGTAAAAGAGTCATATTGTAAATCTTCAAAAGGATTCTAGGCTTCTTCGGTTGAGAGAGGCACTGTGGTTTGAGAGGATTTTAGCGAAGGGATCGCTAAACAAGTAAGAATTTAGATTAAGGAAATTCTCAAATGATTCTCGGTGAGTAAACTAGGCTGAAGTTGGCTGAACCACTATAATTTCTTATGTTTATTTTTATTGTCTTTCATCCTCCTCTTTGCTTACTTAAAGTTTAGTTTTCAATTTGTATTGCTATATCTAAACATTTTTTTTAAAAGTAAAGAAAAGCTACTTATTAAAATTAAAATAACCTAACTTCTTTATTCACCCCCCTAAAGAAACCTCTCAATCCAACACTTCCCTTCTTTTTTCCCATGTCGAGCAAACTTCCAAAGCCTTCACCTCCTTTCCCTTCCTTCTTTCTCCTCCTTTCCTAAGTTCTCTCCTCTTCCTCCTCCTTCCATCAATGAGAGAGAGCAAGAGCGTGGTGAGAGAGGAGCACTCAAGCATCTCCCTTGTCCAGTGAGGACCACCGGTCAACCTAAGGGAGCACTACCGCCCCGATAGACACCTTCCCCACCGTGTTCGTGCACTAATGGAGGTGAGTTCTTGGCTCGGTGGTTGATATCATCTCCTTCTTCTTCTTACGAGCTTGTGGTAATCTTGTGAGTTCCTGACTATGATGTGGGTGCAGTGAGCTCGAGGTTGGGTGAACTCCAATCGTCTTCTTGGGAGTGATGCGAGCTTAAGGGAAGTTCATGGGAAGCTTTGGATCGAAAGAGGTGACTGACGTTTCAAGTTGGGTCATTAATTTTGGGGGAAGCCTTTATAAGCGTCCAAAGAAGTGCATGCCCCATCGTTTCTTTTTCAATTTTGCCTAAAAATGATGCAAATGTGTTACTTAGCATAATTTGGATGCTTGGTAGAGGTTCCATGACTTTAGGAAATTTACGTGGATTTAGTTACTGTTCACCCATTTGAGCTCCTTTGCTTTGGATTTTTGATATCTTGAGCTATGGATATTGGATCATAGTGATTTTTGTTCCAAATGGTAGAGTACTTAAATATCTTCGTTTTCATATATTTTGTGGAATTAATGGTTTTATGTGGTGAAACTGTTAGTAGTTCCCAAACAAGCTATTTTTAGATCTCCTAGACTCGATTTCAATCAGAGAGGAGAGGAATTGGGAGGAAGAAGTGTTGGCCAGAGAGTATAGATAATTTAGGGAAAGGTAGAGTGTTGACATTCAAGATGATGGCAAAACACATTCTAACATGCAAGTTTTTTTTTTTGTAAAGAAGAAGTTTAACCATGGGTAATTTAGTCATTTTATGGAGAATCTATCAACTCCAACTAGGAGCTGGAGTTATGGAAGTTCCCATAACTTAAATTTGATGTAGAAGTGCTCCTGGAAATTCGTGTTTGTTTTCAACTCTAAACTCCAACCACTTAAAAAGAAACCAAACAATGGAATTTGAAGGAATTTCTCCTCAATTTTACCAATTTTTGCGAACCAAATACACTCTTAATTGTAGAAGAAGCCTTTGATGATTTCATTGGTCCATACAACTAGATACGGTGACGTTTAACAAACATCATGTAGATTCATCAGGACAGATCTTGGAAGGTGCGCCTGAGAGAGAGAGACATCGGGTTCTGTTGAGATCTGTTGTTTGACTATGTTGCACGTTCAATTATTTAAACCAACTACCATGGTGTAGTTGATCAGGAGAAGTGGAACTTCTACCTTTCTTCTAGATTCGAATCACATAGGCCACAAGTAAAAAATATATGCATAACGATAACAAAAAAAATGTTCAACTATTTAAAAACCAACTGCAAACATGTCTTAAAGTTACCATATTTTGACCGATATTCGAGACCACGTCTCATGAGACGCACTAATGACTGCATCACTTGGCGGAATTACAGCCAGTAAAAAACCTTCTAGGATTGACATTTTCTTTGGTACTGATCCAATCCAACAGCTATCTTAAGTGAGGACAAAAAAACGGGATACATCAAAGATAAAGATCTACCGTCACATGATGCAAACCCTATTGTCCGCAAAATTATATCGTCTTATTTGCATGAGTTTCCTTGCTCCTTCGATCCTAGCTGGTTCCCTCTTCCATTAGGTAGAGGACCAAACAAGCATCTCCTAGCCAGTCCTGGTCAAACTATTCCAACGAGTTGGACGTAATTAACGTAGGACCAGCCTTTCCCCACCAGCCATCTTTTTAGACTCGGCCTAACTTTCAAATTTGTGGGCCTTTCTTCATCAGTCAACAAGTATTCATATCACCCTCATATTTCTTTATTCATATTCACTCCCATATTATATATACCCTCCAATCCTCTCACACCAACTTTCACAGACCATCTCCCACGCCTCCCAGGCTAGACCCCAACGCAGGAATCAACGAAGGGAGCAAACTTATTATCCAGCTAGGAAGAAAGAAATTAAGAAAGCAAGAAGGAAAGGAGGTACCTGGGAGGGTGAGGCAAGATCAAGATCAAGATGGATGGGCTGGAGAGAGTGTGGGACTCGGGGAGGAGAGCAAGCAGGAGCATAAGCAGGAACATGGGCAACTGGGCACCGGACGACGTGTTCACGCTGTCGAGCTCGACGTCCAGGAGGAGCAGGGGGGGTGTCGACGACGACGAGGAGGCTCTGCGGTGGGCGGCGATCGAGAAGCTACCCACGTACGACCGGCTGCGCACGGGCATCCTCAAGTCCATCGTGGAGGAGGAGCAGCAGCACCACCGCCACCAGCACCTCCGCGATGGAGGGATGGGGAAGTACGTGCACCGGGAGGTCGACGTGAGGAAGCTTGGGGTGAACGAGAAGCAGGACTTCATCGACAGGGTGTTTAAGGTTGCCGAGGAGGACAACGAGAGGTTCCTGAGGAAGCTCCGCAATCGGATTGACAGGTGAGTTGTGGATGGATTGCCCGTGCTTCAATTTGTTTGTCAATTCTTGGTTTTTAGTTCGTCCATTGGTTTTTGGTTTTCTGTCTTGTCTACGATTAATTTTTGATTTCGCCCTTTCGCTCCTTACCTTAACAATCTATCTGTATAATCCCTTTATAGGAGTTTCTGTGGTGTAATTTGGTAGAATAGTCCTTATCCGACAACTGACTCTCCAATGACGTGCAAGTCTGTCGTTCACTGATCTCGATGTCTAAGCCTCATCTCCAGGAGAATAGGACTTCTAAAGTATAACGTATGTCACAATTGTCACCTCGACCACTACGGTGCCAATGCTTGGCAAAAAAAGAAGAAGCCACTACGGTGCCAAAAAAAAGGAGCAAGTTGCACCTCTGTACGGTCTGTGGTTGATCTTACCTATCGACTGTTAGCAAATAAGGGACCCATTATATACCATGTCATCTGCCACATCATCTGTGGATGGAATCTGTCACTGCAGTGAGAGGCCACGTCATATGTTTACCGACGAAACTTCTGCCATGCTATTATTTCCCATCTTAGTATAGCCGACGTATTTGTGTCGAATTACGGAAAATGAATATTATCCGATGGGATTTTCCGTCAACACTGGTGGTTGGTATATGTTATAGTGCACTAATTCCTTTATGAAAATGCTAACACGTAGTTTTCTTTTTCCTATTTGTTTTGGACTCTTTTGAACCCAAATCGGTAGTTTGACTTGTTTGAGAGGTGTTCCCATTGTTGGAGTCAATTCACATGTGTCGGTGGTTAATTTTCATATTTTATAGAAATTTTCTATGTGCCAATCACTCTTCTACCTACTGGTAGGTGAAAGGAATATTCCATACAAACTCTTAAGGACTTGTTTCTGTATTAAATTTGATTGAAATTGAGATCTTGAAATGAAAGTGAACCGTGAGAAATTGAATTTTCTTAGAAAGTAAGGGGATTTAATTTTCCTTTAACTTATTTTTTGATATTTGTATATGTCATGGAAATAATGCGAAAGTGAACTTCAAATGTGTATGAAATTAGAAAAAGATCATATATACTTGTAAATAAATATTTTCATGCACTTTATTTGATAATAAAGTTTATTAAAAATATTATCATTGTTACATGAATAAAATAAAAAAAATATAATGCACCATTATTTGAATATTAATAAATAAAATACATTATTATCGTAAACATTTTTATAACAAAGTTCACTAAAAATATTATAGTTACTATATAAATAATATAAATGTTAAAGTATATGATTATTTGATAACGAAGATTTACTGAAATAATTATATATTATTAAATAAATAATATAATTTATCATTATTTGATAAGAAAGTTCATTAAAATATTTAAACATCATAAATAAGATAATATAATATTATCATACATTAATGTTTGATAACAAAGTCTATTATAATCATTATATATTCATAAATAAATTCATAAAATATTATCATACAAATATAAATATAAAATAAATATTATTATACATAATTATTAGACAATAAATTTTCTAAAAAATTTAGGTATCAAATATATATAAATTTTATGAAAATCATTAATTTATAAGAAAAAACTCAATAAAATTAAACATATTATGACCTTGATTAGAGAAGATAGTGATTTCTAGAGAAATGAATACCATGATATTAGATTATAATCTTAAAGGATGTGTAGAGAAATGAATACAATGATATTTACACGTACTTAGGAAAGTAGTAGAATTAGTTTTTTGTCAAATTATTTCCTATGTTGTGTGCAAATACCTTGATTTAGATAATCAATAAGAAACTAAATTTTTTCTTAATCAATTCTAATACTTTTCAAGTGTACAAACCCCTTCTCCTAAGATTCATTCCGAAAATACGAAAATGACTGAGTTCATACTGTATTTTTTCCCTTTACTTCTTTTCATCACTGATTTTTATTAACCTTACAGGGTTGGCATTGCACTTCCAACAGTAGAAGTTAGATTTAAGAATTTGAACATCGAGGCCAACTGCCACATAGGAAGCAGAGCTCTTCCATCACTTATCAACACTACCAGAAATCTTGCTGAGTCTGGCCTTGGAATGTTGGGCATTGGACTTGGCAAGATGACCAATCTCACCATTCTCAAAAATGCTTCTGGGACTATAAAACCAGGAAGGTACAACTCATTACTGACCTCAAAATCATTTCAGCACACGTCTTAACACTGCTTCATAATTCTAATCAACGGTCTTGTACAGAATGACACTCCTTTTGGGGCCTCCATCATCTGGAAAAACTAGTTTGCTTCTCGCTCTGGCTGGAAAGCTAGACACAGATCTTAAGGTTTGCAACTTTATCATTAGGTGACAACTAAAAATTCACAATTTTGCTGTGTTATGGGAACTAAAAAGATCCAGTATGAAAACTATGAGCAGCTGAAAGGAGAGATCACATACAACGGTCATCGGCTAAACGAGTTCGTGCCGCAGAAGACATCAGCTTATATTAGTCAGAATGATGTGCATGTTGGAGAAATGACAGTAAAGGAAACACTTGATTTTTCTGCAAGATGTCAGGGTGTTGGATCCAAATATGGTACATATTTTTCTCATTGTCCCTCTCATTCAAAATTAATTATTTTAATCGATCAATAGAGATTAACAACATGTATGATCCAGACCTATTGACTGAGCTGGCAAGAAGAGAGAAAGATGCAGGGATTCTTCCAGAGGCAGAGGTTGATCTTTTCATGAAGGTGAGCTTTAAAAAACACAAACCTTTCATGCATACGTGGTTGGATTTTTACTGATCATGATGGTGGAAAATGTCGTTGACCCTTAGGCAACATCAATGGGAGGGATGGAAAGCAGTCTTCAGACAGATTACACCCTAAGGGTATGTACCAACACCACTTTGATTTTATCAATGGAAATAATTAATTAATATTTTATGTACACCACTTGGACTTGATCAATGAAAACAAGTAATAATTTAGATTGTAATGATAAGGTTCACATAAGAAACGACCAAGTGGTGGTCAAGGGATGGGGACAAGCAGTTTTGTCTTCTTTTTTTTTGTCAATAAAGTTTTACCAAAGTTTGAGTTGTTGCCACAGAGAAAATCGATTCAACTGCAGTGGTAGGCATAACCTTTGAAACTTCTGTTCTGACCTGATGAAGACCTGAATTAGGCTGTTGACTATGCAAATCTTGTCAATTTTGTGGAAAGAAAAAATAAATCGGCGTCATGATTGAGAAGATTTAAGCGCATGTCCCATCCCAAGATTCTTTTTAATTTGCCTGTTTCAAGAATCCATTTACATTAAAATTTAAAATAAATAAAACAAAATAAGTGACTTTTCATCATTCGACTTGTGACTTGATCGTAAGACTGATCGTATATCTTTGATAAATGGAAACAGATACTTGGGCTGGACATATGTTGCGACACAATTGTTGGAGATGAGATGCAGAGAGGCATATCGGGTGGGCAGAAGAAACGTGTAACCACAGGTTTGTACTCCTCTAAGCTTTTATAAAACGTTGCGTTGACGTTGTAGCATTAATGTATCATGACAAACAAAATTTCCAAATCAATCCCAAAAAACGGTAAGATTTCCACCTTGTGACACAATGTGGATGAACAACAGGAGAGATGATTGTCGGCCCGACGAAGACACTATTCATGGACGAGATCTCGACAGGACTCGACAGCTCAACTACCTACCAAATCGTGAAATGCCTACAACAAATTGTGCACTTAAGCGAGGCGACGATCCTCATGTCCCTCCTCCAACCCGCCCCAGAGACCTTTGAGCTCTTCGATGACGTGCTCCTGCTCTCAGACGGCCAGATTGTCTACCACGGGCCTCGTGTGGACATCCTTGATTTCTTCGAATCCTGCGGCTTCCGTTGTCCCGAGCGCAAAGGCATCGCTGACTTCCTCCAAGAGGTACTACAAAGTTAAACCGCAATGTTTCTTTGAAACGGTAGTGAAACCTGTAAGGTCATTGTTTTGTTGGTTGAGAGTGAACATCAAAATTTTGGATCTTAACCAGTCATTTGGAGTTGTCAATGGGTTGAATCAATTCCGTTAACCAATTTGACATGATTCGTTAATTTAAGATTCAGGTTAAGAAGTTGAATTCGTTACAACCGTTACATCTTAATCTATTAACTTAAAATCCTGTTTCAAAGATGAAATATGTCAGATTATTATTGAATAGTGTTATATATTTCATATCTTATTTGATTATTGAATAAGTTTGTACAGTATTATAAAGGATTTTTAAGTGAAGATAATGAAATTTTATCTTTTTTATTGTATAAAATTATAAAACTTTTAAGTGTATGTTTTTTAATATTTAGATGAATATTTAACTAATTTTAACCTATTATGTTGAACTAACTTGTTTTCTCTAAATAGATTGAGTCGGGTTATGAGTTCTGGGTGGGAAAAAACAATTTATCACCTAACCTATAATCTATTAAGGAAAAACGAATTGACCTTTTATCCAACCTACTTCAACCTACCTTACCGTCATTCAACTAAAAAATATTGATTTATTACCAAACAAAGTATAGCTCATTTAAACCCAACTGCACCCAACGCAGTTCGCTGGGGGAAGCGGTGCGTGTCCTTCCAGGATCTGGGGATAGATGAGGGGGAATAAATATAGTTCATTTATTACTGCAGTTGGGGTTGCCGGTTCGAATTGCGGTTGGTGTATAGGTTTCGTTTAAAAAAAGGGTGCATAAAGAGTCTAACCTGTGCTGACGTCATCACGACAGGTTACGTCCAAGAAGGACCAGGAGCAGTACTGGTGCGACAGGACGACCCCGTACCGATACATCTCCGTCTCGGAGCTCGCGCGGCGGTTCCGGCTGTTCCACGTCGGGGTGCGGCTGGAGAACGAGCTCTCGGTCCCGTTCGACAAGCGCAACAGCCACAGCGCCTCGCTGGTCTTCACCAGGCACTCGGTCCCAACATGGGACCTCCTGAAGGCGTCGTTCGACAAGGAGTGGCTCCTCATCAAGCGCAACTCCTTCGTCTACGTATTCAAGACGACCCAGATCGTCTTCGTCGGCTTTGTCGCCTCCACCGTCTTCCTCCGCACTCGCCTCCACGTCCGGAATGAGCAGGACGGGGCGCTCTACATTGGGGCGCTCATCTTCGCGCTTGTCATCAACATGTTCAATGGGTTCTCCGAGCTCTCGATGACGATACAGAGGTTGCCGGTGTTCTACAAGCACAGGGATCTGCTGTTCTACCCTTCGTGGGTCTTCACCTTGCCGACGTTCCTGCTTAAGGTGCCGATCTCCGTGCTGGAGTCTGTGGTTTGGATGGTTATCACGTATTATACGATTGGGTTGGCGCCGGAGGCGAGCAGGTGCGTAATGGTGGCGTTGTGAGCTTGAGCTGTTTGATGATTTGCCTATATGGGTTTTCTGAAAGATTTGGTTTTGTGTATGCTTTGGCAGGTTCTTCAAGCAGCTGCTTTTGGTCTTCTTGGTGCAGCAGATGGCTGCCGGGCTGTTTCGCGCTATTGCTGGTGTTTGTAGGTCGATGATCGTTTCCAGCACCGGGGGGTCGCTTGTACTCCTCGCGTTCTTTATTCTCGGTGGTTTCATCCTTCCCAAATGTAAGTGATAATAAGAATACTTTCTTGTGTTGTTTGATTGTTGCGTTTATATGATCTCGAGGTTGAAGCTAGATTGATTGGTGAGTGATGAAAAAGATCACCTTGGGCATTACATTATAATTTCAATCCATTGCTAAAGTTGGTGAACTTATTGTGTATATTTTTTTTCCACTCTTCTGAACAGCCGTGATTCCAAACTGGTGGGTGTGGGGGTACTGGGTTTCTCCTCTGAGCTACGCGTTCAAGGCTCTCTCTGTCAATGAAATGTTCGCTCCAAGATGGATGGATAAATTAGTGAGTACTTACACTTCTTCATTATTGATGAGCTTATGGTGTATAAGATAATTTATGCGCTATTGATACTGTGCTGAATATTTAACTTCTTTTTTTTAGAAATAAATATTTAACTAATAATTTGAAACAGGGATCTGGTAATCGGACGTTGGGAGTGGCTATCCTGGAGAATTTTGATGTGCTACCCAAGAAGTACTGGTATTGGGTTGGAGTAGGAGCACTGCTGGGGTTCACCATCTTTTTTAATCTTCTTTTCACCCTTTCTCTCATGTATCTCAACCGTAAGAAAGACGATCTTGACTTCCTTTTCACTTGTGTTCATCCGAATTTTTTATCCTCAATTAGGTAAATCTATTCTCTTGTCATAATATCTAACAGCTCTTGGGAGCAAGCAAGCTGTTATTTCTGAAGAGGCAGCTAATGAGATGGAAGCCAACCAAGAGGAAACAAACGAGCCACTTCGGATCAAGATTACAAGATCAAAGAAAGAGTTGATGGGCCAATCTCTTTCATCTTCTGATGGAAATAACACCCGTAAGTATATGCATCCAATAAATTCGTTTCCAGATTACACACTGTAAGTGCAGAACTCTTAGTTTGATAAACTGAGCTGGCAACCTTAATTATTATTATTACTTCACAGGAGAAATGATGTACAGGAGAATGAGTGCCAGTGCCAATGGCAATTTAAATGCTGACATCTCTATAAATGAATCTGTAAATGTCGTTTCTCCCAAGAGAAGAGGAATGGTGCTTCCTTTCGCTCCGTTGGCCATGTCTTTTGATGAAGTCAATTACTATGTTGACATGCCTCCTGTAAGTTTGCCATTCATAATGAGAAGCCTACGTCCAAACATTGCTCATTAAATTCCTAGTGATTCAAATGTTGAAGTACAAATTCCTGAAATATTGGTTCATATGCACTGCAGGAAATGAAAGCACAAGGAGTTGCAGAAAGTAGGCTCCAATTGCTGAGGAGCGTGACTGGGGCTTTCAGACCTGGAGTTCTAACAGCACTTATGGGCGTCAGTGGAGCTGGTAAGACTACTCTCATGGATGTTTTGGCTGGAAGAAAAACTGGAGGTTACATTGAAGGTGATGTCCAGATCTCTGGCTACCCAAAAAACCAAGAAACATTTGCAAGGATTTCTGGTTACTGTGAACAGACTGATATCCACTCTCCCCAAGTCACTGTCAAGGAGTCTTTGGTTTATTCTGCATTCCTTCGACTTCCCAAGGAAATCAGCCAAGAGGAAAAGATGGTAATGGCATACCTTTTTCCAATTTACTGCTAGAGGCTGTTTGTTGTAGTTACAAACAATATCTTAAATGCTTTATGCTGCATATCCATGAGCTTCACAGTATCATACAATACACACTACTGTAAATAATTGTAAATATGACCTTTGTATTTGATAATATATTTCTTCCAGTCATATTTAAATATTTTAGTCTGCAACAACAACTTAATTGGATATGCATTTCCAACAACAAAGACAGTTTAGTTCACTTACGCACAGTTTACCATTTATATTTACTTAAGATGTTCTAATAATTTTATTTTGGTTTCTCTTTCTCGTTTATAGACATTTGTTGATGAGGTAATGGAACTGGTAGAGCTTGAAAATCTTAAGGATGCTCTGGTGGGGCTTCCAGGAGTTACAGGCTTGTCAACTGAGCAAAGAAAGAGGTTGACAATAGCAGTCGAGTTGGTGGCCAATCCTTCAATCATTTTCATGGATGAGCCTACATCTGGTCTTGATGCAAGAGCAGCAGCTATTGTGATGAGGACAGTGAGGAATACAGTTGATACTGGGAGGACAGTTGTCTGCACAATCCATCAGCCAAGTATAGATATCTTCGAGGCATTTGATGAGGTACAATTCCTTAATTGCCATTTGGTTTTGGAAATTTTCTCGTTTCCTTTTGCTTCACTAAATGTGTGCCTTGTAGTCATGTTTGCTAAAAAACAATTTATGCAACAGCTACTTCTGATGAAAAGAGGTGGACAAATCATCTATTTTGGACCTTTGGGGCGGCACTCTAGCAAGATCATTGAATATTTTGAGGTACATATCTTTTACTTATTGTTAGTGCTTTTGCTACAGAAGATGTTTGCATACTCGCTACTTCCCACAGTAAATCTTTCCAGTCAGATTCATATGTGAAGAAGAGGAGTTGTAAAAACATGATAGTTAATTGTCAAATTACTCCAGTGTCATCTCTTATTTGTTGCAGTTTCTTCTGTAATTTTTTTAGCACGAATCAAATACTAAAAGGAAATATGTCAGAAAAGTGACACCATCATATGCTAAGGAAATTTGATTTTCCTATTTCAGTCAATTGCTGGAGTCGAGAAAATCAAAGAACATTCTAACCCGGCAACTTGGATGCTAGAAGCAAGTTCTGTTGCTGCAGAAGTACGACTAGGAATGGATTTTGCTGAATACTACAAAACTTCGAGTTTATATCAGTAAGTTTTTTGACTCCTTTTCATGTGGAAAATGGATGTTATGGGCAACAAACTACTTGTGAAATTTGTTTGAAAACTGAAGTTAGATTGAGATGCATAAAACATTGTTTTGTCTGCATTCACTAAATAACACACTACCAGTGTTTGTTTCTGTGATTGAGAAAAACTACATGAATATGAGCTGATAAACTCACTTTTATTGCTATTATCAGGCGTAACAAGGCACTTGTTAAGGAGCTCAGCAACCCACCCCCTGGTTCGAAGGATCTTTACTTCCCAACACAATATTCCCAGACAACAATGGGGCAGTTTAAATCCTGCTTATGGAAGCAGTGGTTGACTTATTGGAGGAGCCCAGATTATAATCTTGTCAGATTTTTCTTTACTTTGGCTTGTGCTCTGTTGCTTGGCAGTATTTTTTGGAATATTGGTGCCAAGAGGTATGTGACAATGTGATGGTTTCAGATGTGCATATTTGCTTTCCTTTTGTTTGAGTGACTTCTTAATATTACTTTTGTGTTGATCACTAATAAAATAGCTCTGCTTTGTTGCATTTGTTGTGCTTCAGGGAAAATGCAAGTGAGCTCACCATCATCATTGGAGCTATGTATGCTTCAGTGCTGTTTGTGGGTATAAACAACTGTTCTACTGTCCAACCACTTGTCTCTACTGAAAGAGCAGTTTTCTATCGAGAGAAGGCTGCTGGGATGTACTCTGCATTGCCATATGCCCTTTCCCAGGTAATGATTCTGTTACACGTGCAAAAGTAATTGTCTCAAGTGTTCTAATTATATGATGCTTATCAATCTTGAAATGTTATACATAAAATTCATCATCTATCTGGTGCAGGTGATTGTGGAAATTCCATTTGTGCTTACGCAGACTACATATTTCACACTTATTGTTTATGCCATGCTGAGTTTCCAATGGACAGCAGCGAAGTTTTTGTGGTTCTTTTACGTTACCTTCTGCTCTTTTCTATATTTCACCTACTATGGCATGATGACTGTGGCCATATCTCCAAATCATCAAGTTGCATCCATTCTAGCATCAACTTTCTACTCGCTCTTCAACCTCTTCTCCGGTTTTTTCATACCTAGGCCGGTAAGTTTTTTGTTTTATTTAGTTGATAAGTGTGTGTGCCATAATATATATGTAAGATGCTGATCAGAATTTCTTCTAATTTCCAAGATATCGTATCCATACAATATAAGATGCTTGCATTTTTGTATAATTCTTGCAGAAGTTGTTGTCTTTTCTCCAAATGCATTTCACCTTCATACGAGTATTGTAGTTTCTATTTTGTTGTCAGCCAGAACATGATCTCAATAAGTTCTTTGCTATGCGTTTGTCCCGTAATTGAAATTTGAAAAGATAGTCTTTTAGCTTTTATGAATTGAGAAATCTATAAAAATCTTCTAAACTTGGTAACATTGTCTGGTTGCCTTTATTTATCCTGATTAAGCAATGTTTGTTGTATTGAATTTCAGAAAATTCCTAAATGGTGGGTTTGGTATTACTGGATTTGCCCACTGGCATGGACCGTGTATGGACTCATAACAACACAATACGGTGACCTAGAGGATGAGATCAATGTGTCCGGCTTTGATAAAAAGCAGGCCATAAAGGTGTATATCAAAGACCACTTTGGATATGATACAGATTTCATGGGGGTTGTTGCTGCGGTGCTAATTGGTTTTGCAGTCTTCTTTGCCTTCATGTATGCCCTCTGCATCAAAACCCTAAATTTCCAAAACAGATAGGAAATCTTCAGAATCTCAGCAGCAGTTTGATGGGTCCAAGTTTGCCTTTTTATCTTTTTGGAGAGTTCGTAGTAGCTTTTCTCCGTAATATGTATACCTTGCTATGTTAAAGAGCATAGGTAGAGCTTTTTAATATTTTTATGTTGTAAACGCAACATGATTTTGTATTGATCAAAATGTAAATATCATTAAATTCTCATTGTCGTTGTACGAGCTTGATATATAAACTCACAAATACCATAATCCGATACATCCTCAGTGTTGAGTTGCCAGTTTGCCGATGTCATTCGAATTGTTGAAAACATATCAAGATGGGCTCGGTATATTCTCCGCCTTAGGCATTTTGACTAGACTCTCAAATGAAAGTTTCTCTATAAACTGTTGTCTGGGCACATGGTGAGGTGGTGTGAGACTCTCAAATCCAGATATTTCCTTGGTGGCACTCAAGAAGGTTTGCTCAACGTTATCCACAATAGGGTCCCCACCTTTAGGAGCACCACAAAGAAACTTCTTCCTTTCTTCCAGATCTGCGGTAATAGGCCTCTTCCTAGATCTATTTAACTTGTCCAAGGACAAGATGGTCACTCTAATCGTCATGAGACGCAAGCTACATGCTAAATATTGACTCATGTTTTGATATTAACCTTAATAACTCCATTCTTGAGTTACCAAGAGCTCATCAACCTTGTCCAAAAAGCTTGATAAGTGTAGATATCTTGTGTTGGATAATTAATATAATTATTTAAATCAAATATTTACATGAATTATTTATAAACAACTTACCTATCACTTGGATAAGTTGAGCTAATGTATCTAATTTCCTTCCATCTATCACATCTCACTCTTCTATTACTATTTTCATCCATTTTATTTTTGAATTCTTGTGAACTTTGACCTATCATCTTTCCGTCTTTTGGTTGGAGGTAACATGTAAGGAGACACTTACTTCGACCAATATCTTTTGTCAGAGATTAGATGAAAAATAAGAGTATAAGCTTCCCTATAAGTTGAGCATTGAAAATGTTTATCCACTACAGAAGCAATATAAATGTTGACATAATTTTAAGAACAAACGGCAAAAACATGTGAATAAGGTATTCTTCGTAGTTGCATATATGTACAACTACATTTTGTTTCCTTTCCATTGGAGTATGTGAGATTAGGAGAAGATAATGAATTGATTATCTATTAGGGTTAAAAGTACATATATATAGGGTAGTACAATAAGTGGATCCTTAGGTGGATATCCAAATACCCTATAAGACTTAACACTCTCCCTCAAAGCTGAAACATATATATCTATCATGTCCAGCTTGTTACAAAGATAATTATAAGTCCCAGTACTAAGTCCTTTAGTGAAAACATCAGCACATTGATCAAACAACGTAGTATAGGGAGTAGACACGATTCCTTGCATCACCTTCTCACGAACAAAGTGACAGTCCACCTCAATATGTTTGGTACATTCGTGGAAAGTGGGATTATTAGTAATATAAAT
Organism: Posidonia australis; assembly: GCA_024699735.1. Taxonomy (NCBI): domain Eukaryota; kingdom Viridiplantae; phylum Streptophyta; class Magnoliopsida; order Alismatales; family Posidoniaceae; genus Posidonia; species Posidonia australis. The sequence continues at coordinate 15,357 of JAMKQA010089752.1, forward strand.
AGCCGCTTGGTTGTCACAATACATGGACATAGGTGAAGGAGTAGAAAGACCCAAATCAGTCAGAAGTGAGCGAAGCCATATCATCTCGCAAGTAGTATGAACCATGGACCTATACTCGGTTTCTATACTAAAGCGAAAGGCAACATTCTGTTTCTTACTACGCCATGTAACAAGATTGCCTCCAACATATGTGCAATATCCAAAGGTGAACTTTCTATCTCCTCTATCTCCCGCATTACCAGAGTCTGAATAGGCTTCTACTTATAGGTGACCATTCTTTTTGTAGACCAAACCTTTGCCTGGAGTTTTCTTGATGTAAGACAACACCCTTAAAACTCCTAGTCAGTGTACCATTCGTGGTCTCTACATGAACTGACTAAGGGCACCCACAATGTATGCAATATCAGGACGAGTAACAGTAAGATAAATCAACTTTCTTATCAATTTTCTGTATCTACCAACATCCTCTAATAGAAGTGAAGAGACATTCCAAAAATGCAGACTCTGATCCACAAGAGTAGTCTTAGTGTGTGCAAGATCTGGTACTGCTGTTGCTTGAAGCATTGTTGGCTGTGGCTGAGCAAGGTGCTACTGGTTGATGGTTCTGATCGTTCTGAGCTTGACAGTATTGCGCAACTCTGTAACTGCTCCTGAGTCTGCTCTGATTCTGAGAAAAA